>NW_019014279.1:16102-27469 GCF_000150535.2 Carica papaya | reverse complement strand
GCCCATTCCTTCTAATCTTTTTCAAGCACCTGTGGAGAACAACTCAACAGTATGGGGACTAGAACTGTTCCTGACTACCTTGAGCACAGAACTCTGCAGAAATTCTTTTGGTTGGATATAGTGGATCTGGGACAAGCACTATATTTAAGCAGGTAATTTTCTTGGTTAGGAATTGGGTCTTGCTTTCTTGTTTGTGCAAAATATTTTCTGTAATAACTGCGCTAAGTAATCTCATTTTACGTAGGGCTTCCATTAGTTGCTCAGTAATAGATTTGACTATCAATGACCAAAGGTATAACAACTATGATCCTATAGTTTAAGCTATTTGATAAGTTATTTGAGGAATAGATTGGCTATTAACAGTCAATGTTAATGACTCCTATTGTATACGAAAATGAAATGAAAATGTTTCAGTTTCAGGAGGAAATCCTGCCAAAATGTGCACAATGTTAAAAGTGATGCCATGTACTTTCTGGCTACCATATTTTATTTGTGGTTAGTTTGACACTGTCTGCTAATATTTTCTTTCTCAGTAATATCATGTTTACCATAAGGCCCCTTCTCCCTGACAGTTTTTGTTATTGCATGGACTTACTATAGCACAATATGAAATAAATGCTGATTATTGATTACCATTACTATGCTAATTTGCTAATGCAGGGCGGATTAGGCTTAGACTTTCTAAATAGATTAGAAACTATAGTTCTTTAATATAAAACTACTGTACTATTTAGGAGTCAATTATTGTAATTCTGATAGCTTTAGGATCTTAATTCTTTTTAATACTTAGTGTTCTTATTTTTAAAAGTATTAGTATTTCTTAGTTGAATCCTATTTGGGGAAAGTTGCTCTGTAGGCTCACTTTTTTAGATATCTTGGTTATTCAATAGGGATTTATTTGAGAATTTTGTAAATATTTTGGTTCTATGAGCAACCAAACAAGTTAAAATTTGATATTTAAGAATTTTTAAGTATGAGAACTAAAAAACCCTCGATGTGGTGCCTCATTTTTGAACCTTGAACTGTATTGAAATTTTGAAAGGTTACTTAAACTGTTATCATATTGGGAAAGGTTACTTAAGAGGTATTGTAATACCTATATGATCTCACTTTTGAGATAGTTAAGTTATTTAATAAAATATTTCGAGAAGTATTCTCAATTTTCTACTGATGGGACACAATCAAACTCTTAATTTTGATGCTTAATACTTCTTAGGTCTAATGTCTAAGTTTTATATCCAAATCCTCAAGTAGACAATCTAACTTATTTGTCCTATATCAATGGGTACCAAATATAAAAGTTCCTATACCAAACACCCAAAACCCAACACCTTAAAAATAAATTTAAATACAGAACGGAAAGCCTAAACCTATAAGTCAACCGCTCTCAAATGGATCGCTACCCATAATTAGGAGGTGGTTGACGAAGCTTTCATCAAAGGCACTGGAAGCTTCCAACCGCTAGAATTCGAAACATGGGCTACGAAATTCACTAAAATAGAGCACACTCACTAGGAAGATGCACGCCCCTCTCTCGATCCAACATTTTTTGCAGTAGCTTCTCACACCACCAGCCGATCTACAACCCCGATCCATGATCTAGTCAGTTTCTAGAGACTTCCTTTGGTGACCGAAAGCTAGAATGTGAACCTTGCTCAGTTTCCGCAAAAACCTGTCGTTGCATGTAGTAATCTGCTGTAACTCCAGTAATTGCAGCTAAGGACTCCTATTCATGCACCTCCCAATCATTTAAATTTCTGCATACATTAACCTGCCAGCTGACCACACCATCAATTATCTTATATGTCTCATCAATCTGGATGCACTTAGACCGCGCAATAGCATAAATGCTTGGGAAAGTCTCCATGAGGCTCAAGTTATCAATCCAAACATCTTCCCAGAAACCTATGCGGTTCCCTTTACCCACACACCACTGAGTGCATTCGTTAAACTTATCCCACCCCATCAGAATTTTCCTCCATAAACCATAACCATGCAGACGGTTGAGTCTCCCTGCTAATAGCTCCCTATTTGCATCTTCCCATCTGGCAGCAATGATTTTCCTCCAAATCCCAACATCCTCATTAAAGTACCGCCAAAGCCATTTTCCTTATGGAGCGGCATTCATCTCCACAAGAGACTTAATGCCCAAGCCACCTCTGGATGCAGGTTTCTTCACCTCATCCATTTGACTAAGTGAAATCTCTTTTTGACCATGTCATCACCTTATAGAAAACAGCACCGAATAGACTTTAGTTTCTTTGCAACCTTCACCGGTATATGGGTAAGAGTGGATAAATAATAGATGGGTAAGTTGGTGAGTGTGCTTTTTAAAGTGTGAGCCTTCCTCTTTTTGATAGAAATTTTCTTTTCCAGTCAGCCAATCTACTCTCAAAAGTCTCAATAATCGGCTCCTAAGTACTGGAGTCTTTTTATTTTGAACCCAGGGGAATACCCTGATAAATTATAGATAACTTGGCAGCTTTACACTCATGATGCCAGCCAAATAATTCTCATCACTTGTGTCACCAAATCTGACCAACTTAGTCTTTCTTAGATTAACTTTAAGCCCATAAATCAATTGAAAACACATCAACACACACCTCAGATGTAGGAGATTTCTAGCCTTAGGTTGGCAGAATATTAAGGAGTCGTCGGCGAAAAAGAAGTGTGACACCTGAACAGCATTAGTGCCCTTTCCTACAGTTATACCTTTCAGCAAATTCAATTCGATAGTCTTATCAATTAGTGCATTCAACGCCTCCGTGACAATTAAAAACAGTAACGGAGATAGGGGGTTACCCTGATGCAGCCTGCGCGATCCAGAAAAGAAAGTGGATGGCCCGCCATTAACCATTACAACAAAAGATGTAGTAGAGATATAACTGTTTATCCACCTAATCCATCTATGCCCAAAACCTATTCTTTTCATCATGTACTGAAGAAAGTCCCAACTTACATGATCATATGCCTTCTCAATGTCAAGTTTGCACAACACCTTTTTTTCCAGAAATTAAGTCATCTACCACTTCTTTAGCAACCATAACCGCATCCAAAATCTGTCTACCACCCACGAATGCATGTTGACACTCCCCAATAATTTCCCCTAAGATTTTTGAGAGTCTATTTGTAAGGACTTTTGCTATTAATTTGTAAATACATCCTACAAGGCTAATAGGTCTGAAGTCTTTAATCTCCTTAGCACTGCTCTTCTTTGCAATTAGAACAATGAAAGTTGTGTTAAGGGACCTCACAAACTTGCTTGAATCATATAAGTCTCTAAACAGTCACAAAATCTCCTCCTTGATCAGAAGCCAAAAATCTTGAAGGAACTTCATATTAAAAACATCTGGATCCAGTGCTTTGTCACCGTTACAGCATTTGAGGCTGTCCAGCACCTCAGATTCAGTAAATTCACCTTCCAGTAGTTGCCGGCTTGACTCAGAAATGGTCTTATAGTGTATCCCATCAAGTCTGGAGCGCCCAAGTCTCTCTTCCGTATATAACCCGGAAAAAAACTCCTTTACAGCCTCCCTCATGGCGCTATTACCTTCAACTTCTTGTTGTCAATCCATAATTCACCCAAAAAATTGCATCTTCCTCTGTGACTCGCCAAAGTATGGAAGAACTTAGTGTTGTGGTTACCTTCTTTTAACCATTTCTGTCTAGATTTCTGTTTCCATGAAACCTCACCCTTGCACATCAGTTTAGCCAGCTTGATTTTTAGATCTTCCCTCTTCACCCTCTCTTTCCTCGGTCAAACCAGAGACTTCCTCTTTGCTATCCAAATCCCCCAGGTCGTCAAACAAGCAGTTAAGTTCCTCCCTTTCTTTTTTCAGTTCAATCTTTTTCCATTCTTTAATCGCGTTTTTGAGTGCTTTTAGTTTACAGGCTACAATGTAGCTAGCTTTGCCCTGAACAGAAATACCTTTCCAAGTCTCCTCA
Organism: Carica papaya; assembly: GCF_000150535.2. The sequence continues at coordinate 23,524 of NW_019014279.1, read as the reverse complement.
ACCAAACTTCTAAAACGGTCCGCCCCCAACCATCTATTATCAAGTCTAAAAGGAATGGGGCCCCATTGGATACCATCAGCAACCAGATACAATGGGAACTGGTCCGATATTGGATGCTGTAGTAATTTCTGAATCACCCAATTGAGTAACGAAATAAACTGGGTAGAAATGACGGAGCGATCAATTCTAGACCAGTAGGGCAAGGTGCGTTGGTTGGACCAGGTCCTCCTGCCCCCTATCAGTGGCATATCCATGAACCCCAGGCTATCAATAGCATCAGAAAATTCATCGGCAATAGTTGAGGAGAAAATGTTGCTACTACTCTCTTCTCTTTTCAACACCATGTTAAAATCCCCACCAACTATCCAATTTTCACCCCCAAAACGTTTGGCCTCATCCATATCCTTCCACAACTGCACCCTTTCCTCTTTAGACCCACGACAATAGACTCCAGCGAAAGTCCAGTTGAGTCCACCCCAGCAGTTACGAAACCGGACAGACCGTGTAGTCACCCCCTGAACCACCCCCAAGCATTGGACCTCCCGCATTATGATGATACCACACGTAGCTCCCCTTGTTGGAATAGTATGCCAACCCACATCCAAAACATTCTATAATCTTTTAATAACCTTATCAGTATAATCTTCCAGCTTTGTTTCTTGAAAGCAAACAATACCCAACTTCCACCTAGCAAGGCATCACGCAGAATCAGCCTTTTACCCCTATTGTTTAGACCTCTAACATTTCAGGACACTATTTTGTTAATCATTAAGACAAAATTTTAACTCCCTCTGACCTCCTCCCCCCTAACCTCCTACTATCATAGTTCACTGATGATTCAAATCTCATAAGTTCCCTCTTAAAGCCTACGCTCTGTTTCTCTTCTTTTTTGTTGTATCATTTTCTTTTTTCTTTAACTTAGAGACTCTCTTTTCAATTTCAGTAAAGAAAAAAAAAACATAATCTTCCATACCAGTAAGAGGAATACCCATCATGCTGCTGAACTTTTGGACGTTCTCCAGGACCCAAATCGAACTGCTCAGACCATTTTCCTCTACCAAGTCCACCCCCTCCAGGGTCAAAGACAGAATCTCCTCAATTTCTGGGTCATGCAGCGCATGCATCGCTTGCACTTCATCTTCAACCAGAACTAATGCCATTTCTTCTTCTCTGTTTTCACTCCCATAACAAGATTCCATTTCACTTTCCAATTCCTTAATATCACCCAACTCATTCTCAGAAACGTATGGGGTAGAGATGTTAGGAACCTGCTCTCGACACATCACAGAGCGATCATTCAGCTAAGGCTCTTGACCTACAAACTCCTCTGATGCAAGAAGATTGATCATCATGTATTGCGATTCGGGTTCTAGGTTTTTCAAACTCGAAGATTCCCCTCTAAAATTTATGCTATTCACCGGTCTCCATTCTTTTTTTCCTTGTCTATGCTGGATGGCCCTGATATTTCTTGTCTTGTCAACATGGCCATTTAGCTGTCTCCTTTCTTGAAAATCTTCCCCTACCCTTGGACCGTGATCCAGGCACCTGTCGTGGCCCCATTTGTTGCGGGCCTCTCCTATTGGTGTTTGGGCCATTCACAAATATTTGGGCTTGTTTTTTAACATTTCCTTTCGGGTTTGCCCGACTCATGCCTCGATTTGAATTCAATCTGGGTTCCTCTTGGCCTACCCCCTTCTTGACTTTCTCCTCTGGTCCATTGCATGTCACAGTCGCCGCAAACGATTTGGAGATAGCCACCGCCGATAAAACATGGATTTGCTCCAAACAATGTGTACATTTAAACACTGCTCCCCACGTGGTGGTTTGGGTGTGACCCATAACTGATTCCTCACGTTTTTGGGCTTAGCTCTCGGATCAAGATTAACTATAGGCCGCTTAGCCAAATCAAACACTGTCTTCATGAACAGCCACCAACTCCCTCCCTCCATATCATTTGGTATGAAAATTCTTTTTGCATTGCTTCCCCGAATCACTGAAAGAGCCAAATAAGGACCTCTTCTATTGCTTCCAAAAGAGAGCCATAGGTCGTAGTTGCATTGGGCAAGGCGGTTCGCCCATGGGAGTTTGATGTTACGCTAGTAGAATTCCTCCAGCACCATAAGCAGCCAGTTACCTCCTCCAGATTTAGGAAGGTATACGTTCTGTATCCTCTCCCATTCTCAAAGATCCATAATCCTTCAGACCTCCCACCCTCCTAAATCAGATCGAAAGATTTGTTCTCTATTTTAAAAAATCTTTGACCATTTGATTTGAAGTGCCCAAAAGTATGGTCGGCCCCATAGGCCGACCGTAGGGCACTGAAGCGAACGATTAAAAGAAAAACGAGAGAAATATAGGTAGATCTAATTGAAGCGAATGGTTAAGCGACCATTATGAGTTTATATCTAATTTGTTTTGTTTCAAAGAATCCTCCCAATCATGGACTCGGGTATTTCACATGAGGCAATCGTCCACTCTTCTTGGGAGAGTTATAACTGGGCACTCATCCCTTCTAAGACACATTACTTGTATGAGTAATAAGAGTTTTAAAGATTCTTAATACTTGATTATTTATTCTTCCACAACCGAATACAACTCTTTTTATGAATGGTTTTTAACTTCGAGTAAATCTCTTAAGGATTCAAGAATCTTTATCCTACCAAGTATGACCAGGTTTCAAAAGATTTACATCATCAAAATTGAGAGTTTTTATTAATTTAGAGTTTTTATTGACATAAGAGAAGAAGAATTCTATTATTACAAGTCTTGGCTGGGATTACACTCTTCTTCACTCCATGGATTGATTTCAACTCCAATTAGAACAAGGGTAAGAGTTCTTATCCCTCAAGCTCAAGGATTGGATCCTATTTTATCTTCAAGGCTGGAAATCATTAAATTAAAAGAGTCCAAACTGAGCATGATACTTCAAGGTGGAGTCGGTACAATGCTTGAAGATTCCAACGACTATTCAAGAGTGAAGAGTCATAGTTTTTGTTAATTTAGAAGTCTTTATTTTATTATTTTATTAAGGCTCGTAGATAAGCTTTAGAGATCTTTAAGAGTTTGATTTCCATTGTAATTCTTATGGACTACATCTATAAGTAGACCCTCATTCATTGGTTAATTTAGAAGTCTTTGTTTTATTATTTTATTAAGAGTCCTAGATAAGTTTTAGAGATCTTTAAGAGTTTGATTTCCTTTGTAATTCTTATGGACTACATCTATTTTTTTTTTTGAAATAACTTATGACTACATCTATAAACAGGTCTCATTCATTGGCTGTATTGATATCAAAGTTTGAGATCAACAAAATTAAAATTCTATAGTTTTGGTTAGCTGTTGACTAAGTTGTTTTTTGAGAGGATTCTTCAACCATCTTATTTAGTTGAGAATTAGTTCTAATTATCCAAGTAATCTTTTACAAAATAAATAATTAAAAAAATAAATTAGGATTAAATATATTTATTTACAGATGTTATTTTTGTTTATGAGCTGTACATTTTGTGTAAATGGAAGGTGTCACCAACAAATTTCCTCAACCAGAATTTTGTTAGAATTTCTTCAGAATTTGTTAGGTTGTTAGAAGTAGCAGATTTATATATATATATATATGTGTGAATCATTCATCAAGAAAATGAGAAGCAGAATATTTTCCTTTCAATTTTCTTCATGGTATCAGAGCATATCTGATCCAAGAAGAAATCAAACCCTATTGAGCCGTAATCAGAAATGGCCTCAGGTGAGCTTCCACCCTCTCCACTAGAAGTTTCCTCTGGTTCTTATCACCACACAGCAACAACAAGAGTTGTAAGTGAGCTACCATCATCCTATATCACAGGACACAAACTCGACGGCAGCAACTTCCTTCAATGGTCGTCGTCTGTCCGTCTCTTCATCTGCAGAACAGGGCGTTATGGGCACCTCACTGGTGAGCTCGTGCCTCCTCCAGCGTCCGATGCAAATGCACAAACCTGAGAGATCGAAGACATGAGCTTTATTCCAGCAAGCAAAATTTCTCTGCAATATTTGAAATCGAGTCAACTCTCCATAACCTTTGGCAAGGAGAACTCAGTGTCACCCAGTATTACAGTATCCTTAGTCGAAGTTTGCAGCAGATGGACGCCTTTGAGGAGCATCGCTGGAACTGTCCCAAGGATGCAAAAAACTTCAGAGCCTTCGTGGAAGAAAAACGGGTCTTCAAATTTCTGCTAGGGTTGAACAAAAATCTCGACGCGATTCGGGGACGTGTTCTGAGCACCAAGCCTTTGCCGAGTCTTTAGGAAGCATTTTTTGAGGTTCGACGCGAGGAGAGTCGTTGGAAGATCATGATGGGAGAGATTGACTAACCTCACCCGACTGAAAATTCTTCAGCTCTCACAACCCGAGCGATTGACAGTCGAACGAAGAAGACAAGGTCCTGGTGCGATCACTGTCGGAAGCTAGGGTACACTCGGGATTGTTGCTGAAGCTTCACGGCAAGCTAAGTGACTGGAAACCACCTTCGGGTGAGTGGAAAACGTCGAAAGTGGAGGTCTCAGCAAGCATCAAGGAAATCACGTGATGGCTGAGGAAGTAATTTCTGACGAGATGGGAAAAGACTCATTTAACCCTGAGCAGTTGGAAGCCCTCCAATGTATTTTGTCCAAGAAATCTCACTCGATCAGTGTCTCTGTGGCACACAAAGGTACTATTCTTGCCTTATCTGTTTTTTCAGAAAAAGGACAGGTGTGGGTGGTAGATTCTGGAGCATCTGATCATATTAGTGGAGATTTTTCAATATTCCAAAATTACAGAAGATATGAATATACCTCCTCTCTACCTACAAATTCCACCACCAGACAAACCTTCCCTGGATATTGAACCCGAAACATCACAAAAGAAATCTGAACCAAGACCAGTTATAGAAAGCACATTACCTGCAACGAGTGAGCTACGTGTCTATACGAGAAGAAACAATGGAAAAGCACCTGAATCATTCAAGCACTGCCATAAATTCACTGCTGATCCTGCTAATGTAATCTCTGTATTAACTCTTGATTCCGTTGATTATAATATTTTTATTGCTTTGAGAAAGGGTACTCGGACATGCAGCAAACATCCTATACTGGACTATGTTTCATTGGACAAATTATCCTCGGAACATCATGCTTTTGTGTGCAAGATAGACAATAGCTCACCTGAACCCAGAACAATACATGAGGTCTTGGAAATTTCAGAATGGAAGTTAGCTGTCCTAGATGAGATCAAGACACCTGAAAATAATGAGACATGGGAACTAATTGATCTTCCTCCAGGAAAGCGTCAAGTGGGATGCAAATGGATCTTTATAACCAAATATAATTCAGATGGGAGTGTGAATTGGCTTAAGGCTCGTCTGGTAGCCAAAAGCTATACACAATTATATGGTATAGACTATCAGGAGACATTTGTACCAGTTGCTAAGCACAATACTATTCGGGTACTCCTCTCACTTGCATTTAACTTTGACTGGTCACCGTATCAACTAAATGTAAAAAATATATTCCTTAATGGTGATTTGGAAGAAGAGGTGTATATGAACATACCACCAGGGTTCAAATTAACTGACAATCCTCATAAAGTGTATAATTTGAAGAAATCACTTTATGGGCTAAAACAATCTCTAAGGGCATGGTTTGACAGATTTACAAGAATTATAAAACATAAAGGATATGAACAATGTCAATTCGATCATACATTGTTTGTCAAACACTGCATCTCAGGTAAGAAAGATATTTTGATTGTATATGTTGATGATATCATTCTTACAGGAGATCACCTTGAGTAGATTCAGAAACTTAAAAATTCCTGGCCAAAGAATTTGAAATAAGAGATATTGGGTTACTAAAGTACTTCATCGGTATGAAAGTGGCTAGATCAAAAAGAAGGATTTCAGTTTCTCAACGAAATTACATTCTAGATCTCCTAAAAGAGACTGAGATGCTAGGAAGCAAACTCGCTAACACCCCGATAAATTCAGTCATCAAACTTGGATACAGAATCAGTGATAAAATGGTTGAGAAAGGGAGATACCAAAGACTTGTTGGAAAACTTATTTACTTAGCTCACACAAGACCAGACATCAGTTTTGCAGTAAGTACAGTAAGCCAGTTCATGCATTAGCCAATTGAATATCACATGAGAGTTGTGTATCGGATTCTAAGGTATCTTAAGGAGACTCCAGGACAAGGTTTATTCTTTCAGAAGATAGACAGAAGAGGTGTTGAAATCTACACGGATGCGGATTGGGCAGATTCTACAGATGACAGGAGATCTACATCAGAACATTGTACCTATATTTGGGGTAACTTGGTTACCTGGAGAAGAAAGAAATAGTCAGTTGTGCCTCGCAGCAGTGCAGAATTTGAATTTAGAGCGCTTGTTCATGGTATTTGTGAAGGTGTATGGTTAAAGAGAATACTTGAAGAATTGAAGGTTCTCAACAATATGCCTATGAAAGTATGGTGCGACAACAAATCAACAATCAGTATGGCCAAAAATCCAGTACATCATGATAGAACCAAAAATGTGGAGATCGATCGTCATTTCATTAAAGAGAAATTGGAAGATGGGACTATAACTCTGATGCACATTCCAACGAATCAACAGATCACAGATATTCTAACGAAAGCTCTTCCCAAGAGAATATTTGATGACATAATATCCAATCTAGGTTTACTCAAAATATACGTAAACTAGATTGATGGGGAGTGTAGAAAATAAATAATTAGAATAATAAATTAGGATTAAATACATTTATTTACAATTGTTATTTTTGTTTATGAGCTGTACATTCTGTGTAAATGGAGGGTGTCACCAACAAATTTTCTCATCAACCAGAATTTTGTTAGGATTTTTCCAAAATTTGTTAGGTTATTAGAAGTAGCAGATTTGTATATATATGTGTGAATCATTCATCAAGCAAATAAGAAGCAGAATATTTTCCTCGCGATTTTCTTCAAATCTCGTGCCGGTTTGTCAATTCTTATTACTTTTTCCAATTGTCTTAGTTTTCAATTATAGGTTGATTGTGGATTAAACAGGGAAGATTTGTTTATGGATTAAATTTTTGTGCTAAATTGTATGTTGGGATTTGATCACATTGGTTGATACTGGGTTCCGCATCACGTTTCGTTGTAGGGAAGGATAGAACGGAGGTCTCTCACATCTAGTTTGCAGATGATATTATATTTTTTCTTCTGTATAATGAGAGATTGGTCAAGCCTTGTTCAAAATTTTGAGAGTATTTGAAAGCTTCATATATACTACAATAAAAGTTGTCTGAAGGGGATTGATGTGGAGGATAACGTTATTGGGGATTTGGTAGAGACTATCTGAGTGTAGTTGGTTGTCCTGCTTACCTACTTAGTGTTTATGGGGTACCCTAGTCATGCCCTTCTAGGA
>NW_019014278.1:12049-25234 GCF_000150535.2 Carica papaya | reverse complement strand
AAGAATTACTAGTGTACTTTGTTTTGATCTCTCTTCCTCTACAATTTAATCATTTTAAGGTGAACTACAACTGCTAAAAGGAATCTTGGACTCTCAATGAGCTCATCTCATATTGTGTTCAAGAGGAGGAAATGTTAAAGTATGAGAAGACAGAGAATATTCATTTAGCTACGATCTCAAAGGATAAGAATAATAAGAATAAAAAAAACAAATAAAAGTGTTGTGGTTCCAGTACAATAGAAGAAGCAACAAAAGACACAAAATGAAAGTGTCCGCCTCTTTTATAAAGCTTCAGGTCATCAAAAGAAGCAATGCATCAACTATCATGTGTGGCACACAAAGAAAGGTATGTTTCTTAACTTTATTTGTTTTGAGGTTAATTTAACGTTTACACCTAGACATACGTAGTGGATAGATTCTGGTGCCACTACTCATATCAATGTGTCCATACAGGGTTGACTCTGTTGTTGCAAGCCTTGTGAAGGTGCCAGATTCATTTATGTCAGTGATGGCAAACCAGTGGAGGTGGAAACAATTGGCATATTTAGATTATTATTAAGAATTGGATATTATTTGGATTTAGAAGAGACATATGTTGTACCGTCATTTAGATAGAATTTGATTTCTATTTCTGTCTTGGATAAATTTGGTTATTCTTGTTCTTTTGGAAATAAAATATTTAATCTTTTTTATGATTCAAATATGGTTCATACTAGTTCTTTATCAACTTATGATAATATTTATTTGCTAGATGCAATTGCTTCTCATAATGAATCCTTGCATGTGGGTACAAGAGGTGTCAAACGTAAATTAACCTATGAGAATTCTATTGCATTGTGGCATAAGAGATTATATCATATCTCCTAAGGGAGAATAGAAAGACTTGTGTTGAACAAAATTATTGATCCCCTTAACTTTACATTTTTAGACAGATATGTCAATTCTATCAAGGAGAAACAGACAAACATTAGGAGATTGGGTGTCAACAGGGCTATGGACATATTAGAGCTGATTCATACAGATATTTGTGGATCACTCCCTACGGCTTCTTAGAGTGGTCAACAATACTTTATAACGTTTATAGATGACTATTCAAGATATGACTATCTTTATCTCATTCATGAGAAATCACAGTCCTTGGATGTGTTCAAAAGTTTTAAGGCAGAAATTGAGAACTAACTCAACATAAGAACTAAGGTGGTTAGATCTGATCGTGGTGGTAAATACTATGGTAGATATGACAGATAAGATGAATAACATCCATGACTGTTTGCTAAATTCCTAGAGGAATGCAGTATCATCCCACAGTACATCATGTCGGGTTCGCTTAGCATGAATGGTGTTGCTGAAAGGCAAAACTAAATACTTAAGGATATGGTGAGGAATATGATTAGTCATTCTACCTGCCTGGATCACACTAGGGAGAAGCATTAAAGACCCGCAACATATTTACTCAATAAATTTCAACCTAAAGTAATTATAAAGACCCCTTTTATGAGTTTCTTTGGACGGGCAAAATGCCCAATTGGAGACATTTGCACATTTGGGGATGTCTAGCTGTAGCCAAACCTTGTATGCCACATGAAAAGAAAACTAGATTTTAGAACTGTTAGTTGCTATTTTGTTGGCTCTTTTGAAAGATTTAGGGATTACAAGTTTTAATATCCTACAACTAAGACAATTTTTGAGACAGAAAATGCCCAGTTCTTGGAGGATGTTGAGTTTGCAGGGGGAGAGAGAGTTCGGGACCTTATCTTTGAATAGGAATATATTGATATTCCCTCAATTTCTCTTGAAAATGATCATGATTAGATTTTCATATCCTACACTATTTAAGAAACAAATCCAGATAAAGACAATGTTACAGTACCACTCGTTCATACTCAAGAAACTGTTCAAGAAGAGTTTGCTATTTATCACGAGAGGGATTCTATCTGTGTGGCTAAAATTCAGCAAATGTATTTAGTGAACCTTACATCATGGATAGATGATTTGTGTACGCCCAATCCAAAGGTGGATGAGATTCTGTTCATGTTATGTGGCCAATTTGACGAAGTACTGCTGTGGCATTTCATACTCGTGATCTGTGTATATGTGTGCCTATCTGTGTTGGCAATAAGGTCCTGTCTACCCTCCCTGATAGTAGTTGGAAGCGGTATCATGTGATAAAATAAAAAGTGATCTAGAATCATAAAATTTATTTTTGCCATGTATCAAGGAGAGGGGTGTGTGTGTCTAAAATTCTACGGTATGAGTGTGGGTGAATCCTACGTTACAGATAGATATGATTGTGTGTTATGTGGTCACCTTGACGAAGTTCTACCGTGACATAATGTGTATTTATTTGAATTCCCATCCGTAATTATAGTGGAGATCCCTTCTACCCTCATTGATATAGGTTTAAAAGTGGCACCACACTCTGAAAATTTCTCTTAAGTAATAAGTGTATAGTGAATTCCATATATGAAAGTGTATCCATGAAAGTGATAAGTGTAAAACGAATTCTTTATATGAATGTGTATAAGTGAAGTGACGTGTAAATTAAAAATCAGTGATAAAGTGAAAATTTGGTAAATTGTGTATCTAATCTAGTATAAAAGTGTGCATCTAAATATTCGTATATGAAAATGTGTATATTAAGTGACAAGGGTAAATCTCATAAGAGTTCAAAAGACAAAAAAAAATATGATACGAAAACATACGAAAAAGATATCTCCAAAATAAGATATGAAATCTAATATAAAGATGTGAAAATGATGTAAGTTCAAAATTAGGAAAATTAAAGTTCGAAATTTTGTGTGAAATTCGAAAAGGCTCATATTGAAAAGGTTTTATTTTGTCATGCATGTGTGTAACCGTAAAATTAGTTTGCACTTAGTTTAAGGGTTTCTTTATTTTCTTTTAAAGATAACATTATTGCATTACAAACGAATTGCATTTTGTAAATTTGAAATAAATAAATTTTTAGGGTTTTCACGTAAGACCTTAATAATTTTTTTGTTTGAAAATTTAGGTTTTATTAAATTTACTCTTATTTGTAAAATATTTTTATATTTTCTGTTAGATTACTATTTTATTCTTACTGAATATGTGAATCTTACCCTAATATATACACCTATTTTATATTAGCGTGTAGATCGATATAAAATTGATCAGAAGAATAGTTAGGGAAATCTTAGATTTGAGGAATCAATTAAAGACAACGTAAAATATGTGGTCCAAGTGGCGCAAGAATTTAACTCATATATAGATTGTAAATTATTTTATAAAAAGGGATATTTGTAATATTCAAATTAACAATATGTAAATCGCTACACTTTGTAGAACATATTAAAACAATATTTTAATTTTCATGTGCCGATGTTTGTTACCCTAATGGGAGTGCAGGAGACGGTGTTTGTGTATAATTATTAAAATTGAGTGAGAGTAGTTTTAAAATTTAATGTACAAATTTGTAGTAAAAATTATAAATATTATAGTTTTACGTTTTTTTAATTTATTTTTTGATAAGAATACTTTTTAATATGTCTTTTTAATTATAGAAATATTTTTAAAACGCAAAAACTCAGAGCGAAAGGCAAGCCACTCACTTGCCCACTTTAGGTCATCTACTCTAACTCTAAACTTGATTCAAGATATCCCCGACAAAAAGATGTTTCAATCTTATGTATACATTTCTTCAGTTCATAGCTTCGTAACTTTATATCACCTCCTTTATTGACCAACTTAGGCGTTGGAATCAGCATGCTAAATACCCTACTGGCTATTTATCTTTTACAAGACTTGGGAAAATTTTAATGTTTCAAAATCACTTTTTATTCTTTAATTAGACTTCAAATGCGATTCATTCAACAATGCCAAGGATTTAAAAAAGAATTTATTTACTGATTGATTTAAGTGATTTATCAAGTTAAGTGAAGAAAGAAGAGAATATACAAATATATATATATATAAATGGTTCTGTTTAGTAGAAAAAATTCTGAAAAAAAAAAAATGAATATATCCAAATAACGGAAATAGTTCTGGAAAAATTATGACATTAATGATTGATTAGCCATTATAATCGCGTAATTAAAATATTGAGTTACAAATTGATATTTTGAAGATTGTGTAATTGGTTGAATCAGTCAAATACTTCACATAAATTTGGTGGAAATTAGGAAGTATGCCCAACAAAGACCAGGCAATGTCAGTCACATATTGACTCTCTGCGTGTAAGTATTCTATATTTACAGTTGTGTAAATTGCTTCACTTAAATGACATTGAGAGAGACATAACACGAGGAAGATATATATATATATATATACACACATACATACATGTTCCAACGTTTCTTCCACACAGAATTTTACACTCCAAAACAGGAAGTTGGCATACATGTGAGTAGGGAAAAAAATGGTATTGTATATAGATTTTAAGAATCCAAGTCCTTTAAAATAATAATTTAAAAATAACAAAAATTTAAATTTAATTTAACTTCAAAACATAAAAACAATGATATACAATTATTTAATTTGGAAATACCAAATAAGATTGATTTAGTTTATTATTATTATTGAATAATTTATAATTTTTAAAATTTTATAAAACATAAAAATTGAATATACCAACAAAATAGATTTAAAGAAACCGCAAAATCTTTTCATTCCAATTACCATCAAATCTTAACAAACAACAAAGAAACAATTCTACAACGATAGTAAAACAAGAAGAACACAAGCTTAAATCTAAAATGGCGGCCTTGCTGTATCCTAAACGCTGGTAAAGCCCCAACCCAAAATATCTCCTGCCCCACCTGGGAACGGATAGCTCTCCAAATTATGCGAAACACCCCTTGCCCCGCCGCCGCCTCCGTCGCCACCGATTTTCTCTCCATTCCCTGTCAGTCCCGACGACTGCGAAGCTGTTGGCTGCACCGCCGTCGCACTCTTTTCCACTTCCAACGGTAACCTATCATACGCAGCGTTTTGAAACGACGTCGCCATCAAAACCACCGGACCAGAAGCCATCAATGGACCCGCCACCATTCCGCCCACCACCTGTCCTTGACCGCCCGCCAGATATACACTCAACCCACCAGCTCCCGCCGGCGCCGGCGGCGGTAATGCCGTTCCCGATAAAGACACAATCTCGAATCTTCCGGGCAGTGTCACCGGCCCACTCCCGGCTAGCTGCCGGAGCACGACGTTGGTTACAGCTCCTGTGCCGCTAAGTACGCAGACGCCTTGGCCGCGGCGGGTGGCGTAGTTGGAGACTGATTCTACCACATCGGAACCGTTGGAAATTTCCAGGATGTGGCATCTGAGCGCGTTGGGGGTGTCTTGAGTGATAATCACTGGTGGTTTTGTCTTGTTCTTGGAACCCTGCGGACGTCCACGTGGTCTTCGTCCAAAGGTTGGTGTTGCAGAGACGGAAGTAGTGGTGGATGGTGCGTCATCGTTTGAATTTTGAGGATGCAGCTGCACTGGATCTGATCCCAGAAGTTGGTGGACGTAGTGGCGAGTTTCCAAATCAGACATTGATAGAGAGATTATGAAGTTGGAATCTGATGTCTGTGATTATTTATCAGTAAAACCCTAATTCAGTTTGATGTGATATGTGTATATATATATATATTGTCTGCAAAAGATCTTGTATATTATAGGGATGAAATACAGAGGTATTAGAAGAAAATCAAAGAAGAATTGACTAATTTTCAGAATCTAAGGGCTACTGCAACTTACTTCTGAAGCTTATTAATACTGACAAAAGTGTTTTTGTTCTGTAAGCTTGTACCAAGATGTAGATCTTTGCAAGAACAAACAGAGAAGAGAGAGAGAAATAGGGAGAGCTACTTAGAAGTGAATAATATATAGGATTAATATTAAAACAAAGCTTTATTTATATATTTTTTAGGAAGTATTTATATTATTATTTTCTATTAAAAAATTAGTTCTCTTAAAATATTTTTTTTTTAAATATATAAGAATATGATAAATTTATTGCACCTTTTAATACATGAATTTTTTTAATTTAATTTAATTTTAGTGATTTAAAAAATTATATTCTGTATATTATTTTTTTAATATTTCAACTTTTTATTTCCTCTTATACGAGCCGGAGTCCAAAAGAGCGACACGCAACTATGAAGCAATCTCGACGAAGACTAAAAATATTCTGTATAATATATATAAAAGTTGCTTTTGAAAATTATATAGTCGTGTACGTCATACTTTCGGCCACCTTCTTTGAAATATAGGTTATGTTCCATGATGAATTAATGCAATAGGAAATAAGTTAGACCAGCTGGGAGCTGTCAGAACATTGGGACCTGCTTCCCTTTTCCAGAGTATGTGCATACATACACATCCACATGTATATGGGTGCTGTACTTTGGGTTTGCTCTTTTCAATTCCAAATTTACTCACTAAAATTAGAATTATATATTATTTTTCATTCTCTAGCTTTTTTTAATTAACCTTTTTAATCATTGATTATTTACCTATAAATTATTATCATGATATATTATAAATTATGAACAATATAACCTATATTTTTTTTTTTTTTACCAAAAAATATTATTTTAAAAAATAATAGCAATTTTTTTGAATTAAAAAATAAAATATTAATTCAATAGCAAACCTCATGCTCTTCTATAAGTTAAAAATAATACGATGTATGAATTAAAAACATATAATATAAAAATAATATAATTGACTTGCATCCTATTTTATTTGAATGTTGAACGAAACAAATTGAGAAATTTGACTAAATATCATCTATTGGATTTAAACTTATATAAAATCTTCATCACTCATGTAATAAATAAATGAAATATATATATATATATATTATTCATGAACAACTAGTTCACTATAATCAAGTTACAAGATTACTTTTTTTTATTTCTGTATGCATTCTTTTAATATTCACAACCTAAATACTTTAGGAATTGTGATGACTTTTCTATCCAATATTTCTTATCATTTATTTACATATCAAGAAAATTAATTTAAAAATTATAACTGATGAAACTTTAACATTATCTAAGAGTTTCTTTTTTCTTTTTTTTTTTTTGTAAAAATAATTTGTAATGACTAACCTTTATTAGGTTAGAATTCACTAGTAAAGAGTGCAAGTTATGGGTCCGGTCAATCTTTAATATGAACATCTCCTACTCATTCATATTGAGCAAAGGCTTTTAAGGATTTTCTTTTTAGTTTGTTTCCACACATATACTCATGTAAGTAATTGATTATGTGGACATGTAAGAAATAATACATGAAAAATAGTATAACATTATTATTATTATTATTATTATTATCAAGGCTAACAAGGTACACCACACAAAAGTAATTCATAGTTTTTTAGAATGTCAATGTTCACCAAAGTGAGCACTCTTGAATCCCTTTAAATGAGGAGTTTTTAAATATGAGACACGCAGATGACTTTTCTATAATAACTAGTATAAACTTAATCAAATAAATTATCATACAATTATATATTAAAAAAGTCTTTCATGAGTACTCAAGTCAATTCAAGTTGGCTTAATCTCTTTACTAGACATGATCCAAGCAATTTATTACTTCATGCTAATATCATAATGATGTGTGTCCTTACTATTGTCATGACAGTGATGCGAGACAAAATTCAACAAAAAAATTTAAGAAAAAAAGAATCATTGTTGATCCTTTTAGAAGTAAGATCAAATATTAATTATTGAACCGTCTTGTCATTAAAAATTTTTGAGTCAAAAAATATAAGAGTCCAGTTATAATTCGAGTGTATGATTTTATTGTACAAAAAAAAAAAAAAAAAGATTAATATTTATATATGGTTAAGAGGGGAGATGAATTTTAAATATTATTAGAAATAGGATAAAGTTGAAATTGGTTCCTTTAACTCTAGCCTCCTATGTTCACATGGTTTTGAGAGTAAGATAACCATGATTTACAAGAGCTTCAAATTAAAATCACGTTTTATGCTCTAATTTTGTTACATAAGATTTAATTACTATGAAATTTACCCAACTAACTTAGATTAATAAAAATTTATTTCACATGTAAATTTTTGTATTTAGTTGCATATATCAATTCAATTTTTTATTTTACTTTTACACTTTGTCCCACTTTTCTAAAACACATAAAATGAGAATTAAAAAATATATTAAATTAAATAGAATTTCAAAATCAAACCAAGATTGGATTGTGGTAATTTACATTTATACTTCCCTTTTTTGCTTCTTAAATGTAATTACAAATTTAGGTTTCTTCAATTATTACTTAAGTTAAAATTTACTAACTTAACTTAATTTAAATAATCTAAATCCAAACTCTAGATGTTCTAAAACTTAATATTTTTCTAATCAAACTTGGAAGTGATTAGAATTTTCACCATCAAAGAAAAAAAAAAAAAAAATTGGTGAGAAATCTAAAACAAAAGGAACAATTTTGGGGAGAGGGTTAAATTAACCTCTTCCTGAAAATAACGCCATTTTGGAGGAAGGATTATTTAATGATTTCCCCGAAACGGCATCGTTTTAGGGAAGAAATTGCTAGCTGGGTTTTACTTGAGCCCAGTCCGCATGAAAAAAAGGAGAAAAGAAGGCCTCGTTTTTAAGAGAAAACAAAAAAGAGAAGAAAAAAAGGAAGAAAAGAAAGGAAAAGGGGAAGGGAAAGTAGGCTGGACTTCTCCTCTCTTTAGGGTTGAGATTTTCTGACTTGGGTGGGGGGGGTTTAGCTAATTAGCCTTTTTTTTTAAAAAAAAAAAAAAAAACTTAGACCAATTTAGATTCTAAATTAAATTAAAATATAGATTTGAGAAGCGAAATAAATATTATCTATTCTTTTTTATACATGTCTAATTACATATTATATTATATTATATATATAGACATTGAAAGCTTCCTTGGAAAATTTTGGAAACAAAGCTTTAAACTTCCCATTATATACATATTATATAATAAACAAATTTTATTGTAATTTTTTTTATATTTTTTTATTGTATTTATTTACTATTATAATTTGATTTCTTTGTTACTTTTTTTTTGCATCTTTTTAAATAATAGAATAAAATATTAAAAAATTAAAGACATTTTTAATTAAAAACTCGCCAATAAAACTAGAGCCTGACAGTTGCCCCTATTTGTTTGAACTTTTGTACAAAATGTCAAATAAAAATTAAAATTACTTTAGTTTTACTAAAATCTTTGTGGAAAAATGAACCATCTTTTCTTTTTGAAATTAAAAGATAATGTAAATTGAAAAATTATCTTACCTTTTTAAGCATCGGAGGTGAATAAATAATTTAAAATTCATCTTACTTTTTTGAGGTATTGAAAGTGAATAAAATTTTGATGAATTGAAGGTGAATTCAATTTGGGCGAAATGTCACATTTTTTACTTTTGAGGCATCGAAGGTGAATGCATCAATTGAAAGTTACTTTGCCTTGCCTTCATAGATAATGAAGGTGAATGCATCAATTGAAAGTTACTTTGCCTTTTTAGTAGGTATTGGAGGTGAATGTGATTTTCATGAAATGTCACTTTCTATTTTTGGACATTGAAGGTGAATATAATTTTGATGAAATATCATCTTGCTCTTTCAAGCATTGACAATGAATGTAGATATTCAAAAATCACCTTATCTTTTAGACATTGAAAATAGATTCATGAATTAAGAAGTCATTTTACCTCTTCAAATATTGAAGTTGAATACAAAATTAAAAAAGGCATTTTACTTTTTTTAGGCATTATATGTGGCTGTACAATGAAATAATATCTCATTTGGTAATGAAAAATAATTGGATGGACTTATCTTTTAAAAGTGTGACATTAATAAACCATTTTTCTTGGGGGAAAGTGAGATCAAATATTTCTTCGATTCTTATATCTAAGTTACTCATATCAATAGACACAGAGATGAAAATAACATAAGAAAAATCGCTTTTGCGCCTCCTTTAAGGATTGGTCCTGTAATACTCCGCCTATCACTGTGCTAAAATGATTAGAAAATTCTATTTACTTGGATTTTTTATAACTTTAAACTTAAATTAATTTACACTGTATAACATTTCTCGATATTCGTAATTTAAATCTATTTTTATTTTTATTTATTTTATTAATTTTATTTTTATTTTATTTTATTTAAAAATATTTCGTTTTATTTTAAAAATATTTCAAAGGAAAAATTTAGAAAAAAATTAGAAAATGGTGAAATGGGCGAAAACCAATTCGCAGGAAAAATCCCGCGAGGAAACTGTTTGCCTATGCAGGTGCAGGGCATTGTGCGCGCGTGCATGCGCACAGCGCGCACGCTCTATCCGCATGCTAGCACCCATGGAACTCGCGCACAATGCGTATGTCCCCTCCGCGTGCACAGAACGGGGCCAGGACCTGCACGCGCATCCAAGAATCTTTTTCTCCTTTCTCTTTATCGAATTTTGCCACTTGGTGCGAATCCAATAGTTTCGAAATTCTATAAATTTTCCTTCCCCTTCCTTTCCTCTCCACACTTCCATTTCTTCCATTTTTCAAGATTTAGAGAGAGAGAGTAAAATAGTGAGAGAAGAAGAAGGAGAAAGAAAAACAGAGAAAAAGAAAATTTCAAAGTTTAAATAAAGAATTTAATATTACTTTCGACGTCTTAAGGAGCATTTTTAGATAAGCAAATTTAATATGATTATTATTTTGTCTATTTTGCATGCCTCTATATTCAAATGAGCCGAATTGTTCTGATTTTCAAGCATGTTATGTGAATTACTAACACTTGATGAATTTGCATATAATATATATAATATATAGTCCGTAATAACAAAAGTTAAAAAAAAAGAAAAAGAGAAAAGTGGATTGAAGCCTGTATGGTCTGAAATATATCTGTATTGACATGTATATTGCATCAAGTGTCTCGTTATATTTTTTGTCTATGAGTGGTATTTATTTGCCTTGCCCTTCGGGATATTTGTTTTTTTCTCCCCTATTTGGTTTGGAAAGATATAAGAGGACCGCTATCAGTAGATGACGACGTACCCTCTCACAAGAGTGGTATCACAATGTAGGGGTCACTCGTGGCTAAATAATATCATGACTATAGATATATGTTAGGACTATTATGGTTAATACGGTCGTGGTCATAGATTGTTCCATGGTTTGGCTAGCCGGAAGTGGCCCTGAGCAAATTATCGTATCTGTATCTGTATCTGATCTAGTTATTCCACTTGGGTAGTTTGAAATCTATATCTGCCCTCAGAGATGGAAGTTTGTAATGATTTCGTGAAGCATGACACGAAATATCTGTGCATTTCATTATTTATTTGATTTTCTCTATTATTTGGCATGATATATGTATATTTAATTTTTTGTACTAACGTACTATTTTGATATTCAAGTAAATAATTCTTCTTAATGATGAGTTAGGTAAACGAGAAAGCTAGACAGTAAGATGAAATAATAAACTTTTGAAATATTAGAATGTTAATTTAATACTGTTTTCCTTACTGAGCATATAGAAATCACTTTTTTCATCCCTCTACATGAGGAAGAAAATGAGGAACTGCAGGTAGACCTACTCTTGAAAGTTTATAAGGATCACGTGGATCCACAAGTTTGAGTACGTGATTGTTTTCGCACTTTGATAAATTCTAGTAGCATAGTGAAAGAAGTGACCCTTATGTTTTGTATTTTGTTGCCACTTCTAGCCTCAATGATGTATGTATTTAAAACATTATATATATTTATAAGGGATTTATTAAGGTTTAATTCCGCTGCATAAATATTATCATGCACTTGTTATTATGAATCTGTATTTGATACTCATTTGCCTTAATTGGCACCTGGGATGTTGCAAGTGGTATTGGAGGCAGGTTTTCGCAGAGCAAATCTCTTGCACTGAGGCTTAGGATAGATAAACCTTTTTAAAGTATTTAGGGAATAAAAATATACTCTTTTCAAAAAACTAAACCTCTAACTCGTTTCTTCCTTTCTTTTGTAGGAATGACGCGGGGAAGACTATCTGTAAAACGTACTAAACGAAATGAAGCCCCAGATCATCCAACCAAGGCTGAATTTACAAAACTTTTTCGAGCCATTCAAGGATTAACTAAAGCCATATGACAAAACCAGGCCAACCCTTATCCACCCCCTAGCCCCAAATTTCGAAACACAGATCGGTCTATCTCCTATAATATAGTAGAGTTTAGGAAACTTAACCCCCACACTTTGAAGGTGGCCCTGATCCTTTAGTAGCCAAAGCCTAGATCTTACAAATAGAAAAGCTCTTCTCTATACTAGACCTGATCAAAGAACAAAAAGTCCCTCTTGTAGCCTTCATGTTAAACAGGAAAGCCAAACACTGGTGGCGACTTAAAAAAGTAATCATGCGTGGCCCTACTACCTGGAAAGTTTTCATAGATGCTTTATTTGATAACTTCTTCCCTGCTTATGTTTGGAAAAAGAAAGAGGAGGAATTTCAGGACCTCCGTCAAAGAAACTTGTCTATAACCCAATATGTGGCCCAATTTATTCAACTATCTGCGTTTGCCCCTTTGATGGTCACCTTTGAAAGTCGAAAAGTTAGAAAGTTTCTCAAAGGCCTTCGTACCGACATTTATGACCGAGTTGCGATGTTGAGACCCACCTCCTATATAGAGGTCCTTGAACATGCCCAGTTGGCTGAAGATCTTATCTCTGCTAAGTACCAATGCTTTACCCAAGTTCGTACCCAACAACAACCCCAACAGTTTAGAAAAAGGTTGTCTGACCCAGTAAGTAACCCTCCTGACAAATGAACTAGAATTGCCGTTCCTCCTGCCTTGCCCCCACCTACAACTCCACCTATTTAAGCAAACCAATCTTATTTAACATTGTGGTCCCTTGCATGGTAACCTACCTTGTTGGTGTATCAATAATGCCTGCTATCGCTGCAGAAGCACCTAGCACCTTATAAAAGACTACCATCAGCGACCGAAGGATGTAGCCTGACCTATAACACAAGGTCGAGTGTACCAGTTAGATGAATCTGAAGTCCTTCCTGCTCTTATTCTCATTCAGGGTATGCTTTCTGTTTATAATACTCTTACCAAGGCTTTGATTGATACTGGTGCAACTCACTCTTTTATTTTCTGTGCATTTACTTGTAACTTAGAATTTAGACCAGAAGTTTTAAAAAAAATGTTAGAAGTGGAAACTCTCTCTAAAGAACTACTAGAG
>NW_019014278.1:0-11954 GCF_000150535.2 Carica papaya | reverse complement strand
ACCTTACGAACCCCGAAAAAGAAATAAAAGTTGTGTTATCATTTTTTTTTCTAACAAATGAATGAACAGGAATATGGACGTTGATCCTGCTGTGTGTTCCATACCCATTGTTTACAATTTTCTTGATGTCTTTCTCCTCGAACTCCCTGGTCTACCTCTCCCACGTGAGATAGAGTTCTTGATTGAATTATCGCTTGGAACCTAACTGATCTCGAAGGCCGTGTATCACATAAGTCGCACTAAGCTAACAAAGCTAGAATATCAGCTTTCTTATTTTATCACCCGAAAATTTATTTGCCCTAGCCATTCTCCTTGGGGCGCTCCTGTATTATTTGTAAAAAAAAAGATGGTTCCCTCTGACTCTGCATGGACTATAGAGAATTAAACCGAGTGACCGTTAAAAGCAAATACCCTTTACCTTGAGTTGATAATCTCTTCAATCAACTACAAGGAGCCACGATCTTCTCTAAGATCGATCTCAGAATCGGGTACTACCAGTTAAGGGTTAGAGAGGAAGATATTTCAAAAATTGCTTTTTTGTGTATATATGGATTGTACGAGTTCAGGATGATGCGGTTTGGATTGACCAAATGCCCCAGCAGCTTTTATGGACTTAATGAACTGAGTTTTCTAACACGCACTAGATCGATACATCATCATCTTTATTGATGACATTCTAGTGTATTCCAAAAGCCACAGGGAACACATGGTGCATTTGGTTGAAGTGTTGGAGACTTTTCACCAAAACCAACTATGTGTGAAACGAAGCAAGTGCTCCTTTTGGCTGGATCGAGTTTCTTTTCTCGGTCATGTAATCTCAAGTAAAGGAGTTTCTATAGACCCATTTAAGGTGGAATCAGTAACCAGCTGGAGTCTGCCTGTCAATGTGGCTAAGTTGCGTAGTTTCCTTAACTTAGCAAGCTACTACTAACGATTCATTGATGGATTCACCAAGATTGCTACCCCCATGACTCGACTCACCATAAAGGGTGTACCATTCGTTTGGAATTATGCATGCAGTGAAAGCTTCATGGAACTAAAGCACCGTCTCACCTCTGCCCTCGAGTTGGATCCTTCCAGACAATGAGGGAGATTCCAAGTTTACTGTGATGCATCTCATATTGGTTTGGGGTGTGTCTTGATGCTATATGGTAAAGTAGTCACCTTTAGATCCTAACAGCTCAAAGTTCATGAGCAGAACTACCCTACCCACGATCTGGAGCTAGCAGCCATTATCTTTGCCCTGAAGATATGACGGCATTACCTGTATGGTTAAACTTTTGAAACCTACACTAACTATAAGAGTCTCAAATATATCTTTTCGTAACGGGAGTTAAACATGAGGCAAAGATGTCAGATAGATCTTCTGAAGGATTATGATTGTCAAATCATTTATCACCCCAGGAGAGAGAATATAGTCGCTGATGCTATAAGTCGATAAGAGCTTGTTGTGCTGGCCCAAACCATGGCCTCCATTTAAAAAATGATGGACACTGTGCAATCACTTTGTCTTAACTATTATGGCAAAGGTACTTACCTTGCCCAGATCTGAGCCCTATTGGATCTCTTTATGAAGATTTAGGAAGTACAGGCCGTGGACTCGAAACTCATCAAGAACCTGGGTAAGTTCAGTTCGAACAAATTTCCTAATTTCAGGATCTCTGATGATGGATTGTTAAGATTCCAGAACTAAATTTGGGTCCCCGATGCAGTACGCACCAATATACTCAAGACTGCCCATGCTTCCAAGTTATCCATTCATCTTAGAAGTACCAAGATGTACTGGAACTTGAAATGACAATATTGGTGCCAAGAATGAAAAAGAATATAGTTAACTACGTCTCCCGATGCCTTATCAATGGATAAAGGCAGAACATCAAAGACCTAGTGGCTTACTATAGGGTCTTCCGATTTTCGAATGGAAATAGGAGCACGTGACTATGAATTTTATCACCAGATTGCTTAGGACCCGTTCTGGTCAAAATGTCATATGGGTGCCATTGTGGATAGGCTAACCAAGACTGCCTATTTCCTGCCTATTCGAACCACGGACTCCACCAGTAAGTTAGACTGCTTATATGTGAACGAGATTATTCGACTTTATGGAGTTCCCTCATCCATTGTAGCTGACCGCGACCCTCGGTTCACCTCTCACTTTTGGGACAGCTTCCAACAAGCTTTGGGGTCTGGGTCACAACTTATCATCCCAGACAGATGGTTAATCTGAGCGTACGATCCAGATATTGGAATATATGTCGTGTTTGCGTTCTCGACTTTGGTGATAACTGGTATGAGTATCTTCCTCTTTGTGAATTTGCTTATAATAACAGTTATTATTCCAGTATCGATATGGCCCCGTATGAAGCTTTGTATGGAAGGTTTTTTCATTCTCTTACTTGTTGGAGTGAAGTCGGGAACCAGCACCACTTAAGACTAGACTTCATTCAGGAGACCATAAAGAAGGTCGCAATCATCCGCAAGAATTTGACAACTGCCCAAAGTCGCCAAAAGAGCGACGCCAATAATCATAGGTGACCTTTAGAGTTTGCCGTGGGAGATCAAGTTTTCCTTAAAGTCTACCCTTACAAAGGTAAGATGCAGTTTGGAAAGAGAGAGAAGTTGAGCCCTCGTTATGTGGGACCTTTTTCTATCATCGAGCGCGTTGGACCCATGGCT
The DNA here is from genome assembly GCF_000150535.2 of Carica papaya. The sequence goes on along the minus strand of NW_019014278.1, from coordinate 9,278 downwards.
TACCGCCGTACTTTATCTCTAGAGTTCACAGGTTTACATGATGTCTTTCATGTCTCAATGCTCAAGAAGTACCACCCTGATCCTTCTCATGTTATTCCTCGTGATGAGGTAGAGGTATAGGCCGATCTGTCCTATGAGGAGGTTCTTGTGGAAATTCTCGGGTAGACTGATAAGTTCTTGCGTAACAAGATGATTCTCATGGTGAAGGTACGTTGGCAGCATCATACCTCGGAAGAAACAACGTGGGAATTGGAGAATGAAATGAGGAAAAAGTATCCAGACTTATTCGAGACAAATTTGAGGACTAAATTTTTTTAGGTGGGAGGAATGTAATGCCTTGCCTATCACTGTGCTACAATGATTAAAAAACTCTATTTATTTGGACCTTTGGCCGCTTTAAACTTAAATTGATTTACGTTGTTTAACATTTCTCGAGATTTGATCTATTTTTATTTTTATTTATTTTATTATTTTTATTTTTATTTTATTTTATTTTAAAATATTTTATTTTATTTTAAAAATACTCCAAAGGAAAAATTTAGAAAAAAAAATCAAAAAATGGTGAAACAGGAGAAAATTAGCTCGCAGGAAAAATCCTGCGAGGAAACTATTTGCCCGTGCGAGTGTTGGGCACTGTGTGCGCATAGTGGTCGCGGGGCATGCGCACAGTGCGCACGGCACATCCACACGCTAGCATGCATGGGACGTGCGCACAACGCGCATGTCCCTTCCGCATGCACGCATGGGAAGTGCACACAGCGCGCATGTCCCCTCTGCACGCATGCACGAGACATCCGCACAATGCGCACATCTGCTCTACATGCACGACACAGGGTCAGGACCTACGTGCGCGTCCTGTTGCGCGCAGGCAGGCCGTCCGCACGTCACATCGCGCATGGACTGAAACCGCACACTGTGCGCATACTGTCTGCACAGCAGGCCTCCGCAAATAGGCCATGTGCGTAGTAGGCTGCGTGCGTGGTGCCTAGTACACCTGGGACCTACGCGCGCAGCAGGCCTGTGCGCCTGTAGGCTAGCCGGCCAGGTACTGCCACCTTGGGCAGTGGACCGCCGCTGCAGGTGGAGGGTATTTTTCTCCCTCATTTTTTATGCCAAGAATCTTTTTCTTCTCTCTCTTTACTGAATTTTGCCACTTGGTACAAATCCAATGATTCTAAAATTCTATAAATTGCTCTTCCCCTTCTTTTCCTCTCCACACTTCCATTTCTTCTATTTTTCAAGATTTAGAGAAAGAGAGAGAGCGAGAGAAAGAGAGAGAGACAGTAAAATAATGAGAGAAGAAGAGGAAGAAAAGAAAACAGAGAAGAAAAAATATCAAGGTTTTAGTAAGGAATTTAGTATTACTTTCAACATCTTAAGAAGTATTTTTCGATAAACAAATTTAATATGATTATTATTTTGTCAGTTTTGCACACCTCTGTGTTCAAATAAATCGAATTATTCTGATTTTCAAGCATGCTATATGAATTGCTGATACTTGATGAATTTGCATGTAATATATGTAATATGTAGTCTGTAATAACAAAAGTAAAAAAGAAAAAAAAAAAAGAGAAAAGTGGAATGAAGACTGTATGGTCCGAAATGTATATGTCTTGATATGCATATTGCATCAAGTGTCTCGTTAGACTTTTTATCTCTGAGGGATATCTGTTATTCTTGCCATTTAGGATATCTGTTTCCCTCTCCCCTTTCTTGTATAGAAAGATGTAAGAGGACCGCTCCTAGTGGTTGATGACGTGCCCTCTGGCGAGAATGATATCGCACTAGCTGTAGAGGTCACTCGTGGCTAAGTAATGTCATGACTATAGGTATTTGTTAGGACCATTATGGCTAGTACGGTCGTGGTCATAGATCGTTCCATGGTTTGGCCAGCCGGAAGTGGCTCTGAGTAAATTGTCGGATCTGTATCTGATATGGTCATTCCACTTGGGTAGTTTGAAATCTATATCTGCCCTCAGAGATGGAAGTTTATAACGACTTCGTGAAGCATGACACGAAATATCTGTGCATTTCATAATTTATTTGATTTTCTCAATTATTTGGCATGATATATGTATATTTGATTCTTTATACTAACTTAATATTTTGATATTCAAATAAATGATTTTTCCAAATGATGAATTAGGTAAATGAGGAAGCTAAATAGTAAGATGTAATAATAAACTTTTAAAATCTTACAATGTTAATTTAATACTGTTTTCCTTACTGAGCATATGGAACTCACTCTTTCCATCCCCCCATATGAGAAAGAAAATGAGGAACTGCAGGCAAACCTACCATTAGAAGTCTATGAGGATCCCGTGGATCCACAAGTCTGAGTGCATGACTGTTCCCGCACTCTGATGAATTCCAGTAGCATAGTTAAAAAAGTGACCCTTATGTTTTGTATTTTATTGCCACTTCTAACCTCAGTGACGTATGTATTTAGAACATTATATATATTTGTAAGGGATTTGTTAAGGTTTAATTCTGTTGTATAAATATTATCATGCACTTGTTATTTTGAATCTGTATCTGACACCCATTTGCCTTAATTGGCACCTAGGATGTCACAGGTCCTTAACTCGTCTCCTTTGTTCTGATTAGCTTATTACAAATTTCTTTTGATTCGAGATAGGCCATTTTTTAGGTGTTCAACCTCTCTTTCTTATCCCCTAGGGGTAGATTGTTTTTTGTAGGTTTTTAGCTATTTCCCCTCGTGTTGTTTTTTTTTTCTTTTTTTCATTTTTTTGTTTGTTTTCTCCTGAAGATAATTCACTTGACGCATAGTATGTATATCCTTGATCCTTCTCTATGTAAAAAGAACAAAAAAGTGTCTTTGCGAGCATGTTTAACCATTATTAGATAATAAGCAAAATACTTTTAAAATGTTGTGTTTGTTAGGATATGATGATGGTTCTAGAGATGTTAAAAGTCTTGTAAATCTAGGGGATAGGTGGTTTCTGCAGAATGTGTGGGTCCTATCCTTTCAGTCTTACTAAAGAACATCCTTTATTGGTTTTAACCACAATTATGATGCCATCTAGCATTATCTATTAAGATCTTTTTAAGAACTTCACAACATTTCTGTAAACCTCCATTCCTAATTATTGCTTGGGGTAGACCGCCCTTTTAGGTTTTCAACCTACCTTTATCTTTAGTAGATTGTACTTTTTAAAATTTTTAGTTTATTTTTGTTTTCCCCTAATTTTATTTTTCTTTTCTTTATCTTTTTTTTTTTAATTTTTCCTCTTTTGTGATGCATATTTTTAAAAGTAGCTTGATGTTGAACTTTAATATCTCATTAATTATAATTGTTTTTTATAACATCAGGATTTATAGGTTGTTTTAAATCTTTCCCGTCCATTTTTGTTAAGATAAATGCCTTTTCCATGGAAGATTTTTTAACCAAGTATTATTATTCATAATTGGGTGCAAATCTTTCCTTTGGGTCAGGTTGCATCAGGTTAATCATTTTAGTGCCAATCACTAGTTTCGAATGCTTTGAGACGAATTTTTTGTTGTATGGTTGAGTCATCCTTTTCTGATAACATTATCTTTGACATAATGCAATCATTCTTTTCTTATTTAATAAAGTTAATAAATTATATATGTTTTTCACCCACTCTGCTTCATTAAGCTTGACCTCTATTAGAACATGTAATGAGGGTATTACAACGTCTATGGTCAGCGCTACTTCCATTCCATAGACAAGGGAATAAGTTGTCTTTGTTGACGTCTTTTTAGAGGTATGATATGTATGAAAGACAAAAGGAATCATATTGTACCAATCTTTATATGTTTGAGTTATCTTTACCAAAATTTTCTTGATGCTCTTCTTTGCTCCTTTCACATCTCCATTCATCTTTGGCATGTATGAGGAAGTATTATGATGCTAGATTTGGAATTCTTTACACTCATCTTTAATAAAGTATTAAATTTAGATTTCCAACATTATTAGTTATAAGTTTGATGTAGAACCTAGGATCAACAATGAAATCCAAAATTCTGCATATACATCAGCAACCAGAAACTCAAAATTCTAAATAAACCATCCCTACTTTACCCGCACTCAACAAAGGAGTAAAAACCAAGTTAACTAAAAAAAATAATAAAGAAGTAGAATTGAAAAGATGTCACGAGACTTACCTCAATAAATGATTCCAATTCCAAGCACAAAAAGTCAGTCGAAGACCTACTCACTCACTCTTGTAAGCTTGAAAGCTTATCAAAAGATTTCCTACGATTCTTTCTAGTTTGGAATGAGTCAATCATCCACTTTGGTATCTTATTGAACAAAAATGGTGACATTGTTCCTCTATTTATCAAGAATTTCGATTTTTGAGAAGTATTATGATCATTCAATAAGAAAGGTTTCAATTTTTTCAGATGAACGATTTGAAGACCTATTGATTCTAACAACTGATTGCAGAGTTGATCGTTCGGACCTTTCAATTCATAGATGTGGATCTCAGACCTATTAATGGGGATATTCTCGAAACTCACAAAGAAAAAAGGAAGTGAGTTACAATTATGATAAGCTAATTTTCTCTTTCTCAAGTGTTTTCATTTTTTCGCAGAATTTGACATTTAAGGAGTTTTCCTCTTTCTCAAGGTAGCTTGCAATTTAGGAGCAATTTCCCTCATTGGTTGATCTTTTAATTATGAATATTTCTAATATGATTAGGAAATAAAATCCCATGGAAATTTTTCTTTTTCATGTCTTGCAGAATTTTTTTCTTTTCTTACTTATTTCCTTCTTGTACTTGGGGTGAATGGTATATACTATTATACCTTTGGGTTAATGGTCTTATTATCTTTTTTCCTTGGGTTTTTTTAGTAGGTCCAAGCTCATTTTTCTCATTGATCCACACTTGGATAAAGAGTTAAAAGACTTGTTGTAATCTTTTAGCTCTTCCCCTTGTAATGTGCCCACTTGACATTGAGATATCATTTCTGCCAATTTGATCCATGTCCATGCTCACATCATCCTCTCCCTCTTTAAAACGATTTGTCCTCGAATATGGACATGCATAAAAAAAAGAAAGGTCATAAACATTAAAGGTAGCAGATACATTGTAGTTACTTGGGAGATCAATTTTGTTGGCGTTGTCATTGATATACTCTAAAACTTGAAAAAATCTATCTCCTTGGGAGTCCAACTTAGATTTTTGCTGATTGGAAAATCTTTCCTTTCGCATATGAACCCATACCCAATCGTCGGGTTGGAAAACTACTCGTTTCCTTCCTTTATTGGTGTGTCGTATATAGGATTCATTCTTTTTTTGGATATGTTGCTTGGCCTTCTCATGTATGGCTTTAACAAGTTCTACTCTCTACTAACCACCAGTATCCTTAATTTCCTACAAAGGTAAAGGTATGAGGTCTAACAAAGTTACAAGAATAAAACAAAAAATAATCTTAAAAGGTGAAAACCTTGTAGAAGTATGAATGCTCCTGTTATATGCAAATTCTACCATAGGCAAACAATCCTCCCATGTTTTCAAAATTTGGCCAATTTCAGCTCTTAACAAGGATCCTAAGGTCCTATTAATGACCTCAGTTTGGGAGTGACATACAGTAGAGAATAACAACTTTATCCCTAATTTACCCCACATAACTCTCCAAAAGTGATTAAAGAATTTCACATCCCTGTCATTCACAATTGTCTTAGGAATGCCTTGCAGTCTCATAATGTCTTTGAAAAATAGGTTTGCGATATTTGTCACATCATCAGTCTTATGGTATGCAATGAAGTGTGCCATCTTACTAACTATATCCACGACAACAAATATGCTATCACTACCTCCCCTAGTCTTAAGCAATCCTAGTACAAAATCCATAGATATATTTATCCAAGGTGTTGTAGGCACAGATAAAGGTGTGTATAATTCATGAGATAGAACCCTAGATTTGGCCTGCTTACAGGCACTGCACCTACAATAAATGCGCTCAATATCTTTCCTCATGTTAGGCCAATTAAAATGCTCATGTAATATGTCTAGAGTTTTAGCTACCCCAAAGTACTCCATCAATCCCCCACTATGAGCCTCACGCACTAGTAATTCCTTAAGTGAATAATTAGATACACATAACTTACCATCCCTAAGGAGAAAACCATCACGCCTTTAAAATTTCTGGAATGGACAATGCTCACATGCATGATAAACAGTGGAAAAATCATTATCATTAGCATACATCTCCTTAATATGTTCAAATCCTAACAACTTAAAGCTAAGTAAAGAAATCAAAGCATACCTGTCAGATTATCCTTACGTTATTTATACCTAATTACAGAGAAAAAAGATTCAATGAACTCGACCCACTTACCTGACGATGGTTGAGTTTATCTTGATCCTTAAGATGTTTTACGAATTCATGGTCAGTGTAGATCACGAACTTCTTTGGCAATAAATAGTGCTACCATACCTTTAATGCTTTCTTCAAGACATACAATTCCTTATTGTAGGTTGAGTAGTTCAACAGTGTGCCACTAAGTTTCTTACTGAAATAAGCCATGGAGCATCCTTCCTACATCAGAACTGCTCCTATACCGATACCTGAAGCATCTCATTCAAGATCACAAGTTTTGTTAAAGTCAGGTAAAGCTAAAATAGGTGCATAACATAATTTGTCTTTTAATAAAGTAAAAACATGATCCTCTTTTTTACTCCATACAAATTTTACATTTTTCTTTACTAATTCATTCAATGGTGTTGTAATGGAACTAAAATCCCTAATAAACCTGCAATAGAAACTCATCAAACCATGAAAACTCCTTACTTCACTAGTTGACATTGGGGTAGGCCATTCTCTTATTACTTTCACCTTATCCTTATTTACCTAAATGCCGTGTGCACTAACTATAAACCTTAAAAATATCAATGTTTCACTACAGAAGGTACACTTCTTAGCATTTGCATACAACTGTTATTTCTTAAGGACCTCAAGGACAGACCTAATATGCTGAAGGTGATCCTCTAAAGACTTGCTATTAATCAAGATACCATCAAAATAAACTACCACAAATTTACCTAGAAAATGTAGCAGAACATAGTTCATAAGTCTCACGAAGGTATTAGGGGCATTAGATAACCTAAATAACATTACTAGATACTCATACAACCCATACTTAGTTTTAAAGATAGTTTTTCACTCATCTCCAGGTTTCATCCTAATCTAGTGGTATCCACTCTTGAGATCTATTTTAGTGAAAATAATAGATCCACTTAGTTCATCCAACACATCATCTAACCTAGGGATGGGTGTCTATACTTTACCATAGTCATGTAGACAACTCGGCAATCCACACACATCCTCCACGAGCCATCCTTCTTAGGCATAAGTAACACTGGAACAACACAAGAGTTCAAACTTTTCTTATATGTCCCTTACCTAATAACTCCCCAACTTGCTGCTAAAGTTCCTTTGTATCTTCAGGATTACTTCAGTCAGTTAGACGGTTAGGAATTGAAGCCCTAGGGATAAAATCAATCTAATGTTCGATCCCTTGTAGTGGTGGTAGACCATCCGAAATCTCATCCGGGAGCACATCTTCATATTCCTACAAAAGAGACAAAACAGAACTAGGCAAAGAAATGTCAAGATTAGAAAAATTAAGGTAGACTGGTACCGAAGTACAACTAGGTTTTGCTTCTCACAGATCGCTCTCTTACTTATTTCTCCCTCACATTAAACACTTTTTTCTCTCTCTCTCACTTTCTCTCATTGGGCCATCTTTAATTTTCTTTTGGGTCTCTTTTACACTCAATGGGCTTTCTTTATTATTTTTTTAGCATATTTTTCTCTCAGTGGACTATTCTTTTTTTTTCGGCCTTTTTTTTTTCTTTTTCTTTTTTTGAATATTCTTCAAAATATTTCTTAATTTTGATTTTATTATCATAGACTTATTTTAGGGATAGAGGTGTCAAAATGTGCTTTAGGCCATCTAAATGTAAAAAATATTGATTTTTGAACCAGTTGTAATGTACCTGTCTATTGTACTGCCATGGTCATCTAACTAGAATACGACTAGCGTGTATGGAAATGACATCACAGCATACCTCATATTTGTACTTGAATATGGAGAAAGGAATCTTGACTTGTTTGTGTACCTTGACTTCTCCACACTCATTAAGCTAATGTAGTTTATAACGGTTAAAGTGTTTAGTACAAGATAACCCTAATTTCTCAACTAGCAAAATACTAGCAACATTGGCACAACAACATACTTTCTCATTCATATGACATCTAGTGTGGAAGATATTTTCTCTTTGATTGTTTTTTGTCTCTTTAGATTGTATATTTAGGGCTTTCCAAATAATCAATATCTTACCCTGTAATGGGGCTACTAAATTATCTTCACAATTATCTAGTGATGTTCTACTATCATCATCCCTACTATACTCACTAGTAGTCTCTATCTCATTATCGTCTTGTAATAATATGATATTTTAATTGGATTATTGTGATGCGATATGTCCAACTCCAAGGTACCTAAAATACTTAATAGAACTTGATCTATGAGTGGCAGTAGGTGATTTAGGGTTACCTTTAAATTTAGTAGAGTTGGGTTTGTCCCTCCTTTATATAAATCTCTTTCTTTATTCCTTTTTAGGCCATATGGAACTAAACTTAGGGGTAGACTAAGAGTTACTTCTAGAGGAACCTCTATACTTCAGATGTTTTTCAATCTTCATACCCATGTGTACCATCTTATCCAGATCTATATAGTGATGCAGTTGCACAGTATTGGCAATCTCCCTATTCAGACCACTCAGAAATCTAGCCATGGTGGCTTTTAGAGTCTCATAAACTCTTACCCTGATCATTGCCATCTCTCCTTGTGGTAATCTTTTACCGAGAGGGATCCCTAGTTCAATCTTTGGAGCTTCTAGTGCAATTCCTTATCATAATAATATGGGACAAACTTTTTTCTCATAATAGACTTTATCTCTTTCTAGGTGGATATAGGTTAGTCTCCATCTATTCTCCTGAAGGCGATCACTTAATCCCACCAAACAAGTGCATAATCTGTAAACTCGACTGCTGTTAGTTTTACTTTCTTCGCTTCACTATAGTTGTGGCAATCAAATATCAACTCTACCTTCTATTCCCACTCGAGGTACGTTTTTATATCATTCCTTCATCTGAACAAAATATTTGCATCTTGATGGATCTGGATCTGATGTCATCATCTTCCTTCTGGACTTCTCTTCTATCAACTTTACTATTGTCACCATGGGACTCATCATCATCTTGACAGTGTCAGCACTTAG
>NW_019014277.1:5986-28354 GCF_000150535.2 Carica papaya | reverse complement strand
AAAAATAAATTTATTGAATCTATTCATATAACCAATTTATTTAATAATTTTTTTCATATCTATTTAAAATTAACTATATATATACGTTTTACTATCTTTAAAAATAATTGTATATTTCTATAATCATTTCTTAAGTAAATGTCTATTTTTTTTTACATCGTTTTTTTTTAAATTAACATGCATATTAATATAAATTATATATATGTTTTATTAATTTTTTGCCATAATAGTCATTTGTATATTTTATTTTTAAATAATTTTTTTAAACGCATAACTTCTTATTTTGACTTTAAAAAGTTTTTATTTTTAAATAATTTTTTATTATATTTTAATTGGTTTTGCTTAATCTATTTTTTATGTATTAAACGAGTAGATTATAAGTTAGTTTATCAGTTACTAACTAATTTAAACTGTAAACATGTATGCATAAAACTAGTGTAATTTTCTTTGTTCTTATTCTTTAGTGAATGAAAAACTTTCTTTCTCCAATATTCAGTAACATGGTATATAATAGAGCAAAAATACTACTATGATTCTTGAAGTTTAATTAAATTTTTTTTCTCAATCTAGGCATTTAGTTGGACGACTTATATGTCTTTATCTCTTAAAATTGAATATTATTTTTTGTTATTTACATATTATCCAATATATATCTTAATATCACGAATTTTATTTTAGAATTATTCGTCATCTACTTCAGTATCTTAAATCAAATCCTGATCAAGATTTGTTTTTTGTCGTTATCTTCTTCTTTCAAATTATAAGTTTTTCATATGTTGATTGAGCGACAAATATATCATAATATTTGAGAGAAGAAAATAATGATAAACTATTTTTTTAGCATTATGTAGAATCAAAAAAGTTGTAAGAAATATGCTAAGAACAATGTTATGATATTTTTAAATTATTTAACATTCTCATCTATTTGTTTAGAATAATGTGCATTTAAATATGTTCTTACTAAGACATACATAATAATTTTTAGTTATTAGATATTTTACCATTACTAAAATAAATTTTATTAATTAATAATCAACTCTTAATTATTCAATATTTTCATATATTTATGTGGAAAGGTATATATTTAATTATAAGATATTTAATAATGACTTAAATAAATAACTATAATAAATAATCTTTTAATTTATGTGATACTTTCTGAGAGAATATATACTATAATTTATTTTTATTTAAGATTCTTATTTATTTATATAAATTTTTTTAAAATTATTAATGGTAGTATATGCATTGTATATGGTATCATTTTATGAAAGTCATTTGAAAAATTATATTTGTAAACTTTAAAAGTGTAGAAATGAATGACAACACAGATAATGAATTTGATAATAAATAACTCAAATTACTAATGGACCAAGGAGATATATGAAATTTTATACATATTTCAAGTACACGCAAGTGCAAGCATATGGTAGATGTAACAGCCCCGGAAATTTAGAATGAAATGTATATTAAAAATATCAAATGCGGAAGCGAAGTCAAAATTTCGATTAACATCCATTACACTAAAACCAAAAACGTGCTCACAAAATATAAAAGATTAAACTACCTAAAGGAGAAACTTGAAAGTAAAAGCTACGAATATGACTATGGAGTCTTTAAGCGTCCCCTTCGTCGTCCTCCTGTGGAACCGGCTCGGGAACGATGTCTTCCTGATCTGAAATGATTAAATAAAGAATGAGCTACACTAGCCCAGTAAAGACATCACGATATCTCACCGTCACGGAGGTAAAAGTGGGTAGAAAATAAAAATGACCAATGGAGCATAATTTATAACGAACTCGTTTATTAACATAAAAACTTTTACGGTCCACTTACCTCGGTGAAATTCATAAAACAGTGTACGAAAGTAATAACATTATCATCATCATGAAATCATATATAAACTGTATAACACAATACTTATCAAGCCTTTTGAAATTCAATCGTTACACAATATATTTTCCTCATTTACCAGCCCACTAGTATCCATGAGGATCCATAGGGGTCCCGCTACCCGTTAACCCTTAACACTTGAAATCAGATTCTAGGGCCGTCCTCATACCCCGTCCGATATGGGCGCCAAAACTATAAACCTCATTACCCCGTCCGGTATGAGGGTGAAACGGGCCGTCCCCATACCCCGTCCGGTATGGGCGCCAAAACACATAAGATCTCCATACCCCGTCCGGTATGGGAGACCACAATCCCGGTAGGGTTCCCTACGGACCCGGTCCGTCCACCATCTCCCAGGATATCTAGTCAGACTGACCACGTTATACAATTACCCATTTACATAATTTTTCATTCTCTTTTTCCTCAGTCAGCATCATCAATCCACATACAAACAAGCAAAATGGTAATTTATGCCAAACAGACAACATACAGCATCAATATCCCGGTCATTCAATCTATAATCAATAAAACAGTAAAATATGCACACGAAACTATAAAATGAAAACATCAAACCTCATACTGCATTTAAAACTGTAAAACATGCCAAATAACAGTTAACCGACAACCACACTAGACTCGGGCTCCATTAGCGACCTTAAGCAATTTCACACATTCGTTGATTCATGAAATACCGTTTTATCATTTATTGAACTTTAATACCGTGATAGGAAATAGGGTGAGGGGTCCTTACTCGTTTCGGGGTCCGAACACGGCTTCACAGTGCGCCTACAGGCTGTCCCTAATTTTCCCTAAATTTTTTCCGGGGAACTGAAACGCACTACTGGTACCTGCACGTGTTCCAAAAAATCTCAAATTAGGCCTAGGGCCCCTTTTTGGCCAATATCGCAATTCCGGCACGGCGGTTCCGCCGTGCTCCGGTGACGGCGCCGCCGCTTACGGCTGCGATTCGCCTCGGTTTGGCCGTTTTCGGCCGAATTCGGCCACACTTGCATCGATCCTTGCGATTAAACAACTCTAGGGCACTCGGGGGGCCAAAAAATTACAGAAAACCGAAGCTTATCGGCGGCGGTGCTCTCGGGTGCGGCGGCTCTCCGGTGAAGTTCGTGTTTTGGTGATTCGGCTCTGATCAACCTGTAGAGAAAAGAATGGTGATCACGGTGATATAAAAATTGCATTAAACGGAGGCCGGAAAGGGCCTCATCAGAGGCAAAAACCGAGGAGGGGCGCGGCGGCGCCGCTGGGTTTCGGCCGTGTTTTTCGGCTGTTTGGCCGGGATTTTGGCTCTGATTTGGCCATAGGGGAAATCAGCGTGGAAAAATGAGTCGGGGTATGAAATTTACCTCGATCGGCAGTCGGAAATCTCTCCGGTGCGGCGGCGGGTGGCGGCGGCCGGCTTCTGGTTCGTCTTCTCCGGCGAGGCCAGGCGGCTAAGGTTTTGTGGTCTGGTGTGGGGGTCTTATTTATACCCTTTTTCCTTTTGATCTCAGCCATCCATTTTGATTTAATCTGGGCCGTCCGTTTTTGATTGAATCTGGGCCGTCCGTGCAATTGCATCTGGGCCGTCCGATCGCACGCTTGATCTGGGCCGTCCGATCGCGCATACGCAGATCGCCAACGTGGCCCGTCCCGAATCGACGTGGTCTTGCCACGTGGCAGGTCTCGGTTGGCCGGGACTGCTGACTGGGTCTGCTGACGTGGCTGCTAACGTGGCCTCTCCCTTTTTTTTTTTTCTTCTTCAATTTTCCGGGCGCTACAACTCTTCCCCCCTTAAAGAAATTTGGTCCCCAAATTTGCCTCGTTACTCTTGATCGAACAGATGGGGATATTGGGCCCTAAATTCTGATTCCAGTTCCCAATTAGCCTCCCTGGGCGTGTGGTTCTGCCACACGACTTTTACAAATGATATTTCCCGGTTGCGGAGTATTCTGCTCTCTCGGTCCGTGATACCGACCGGTACTTCTTCATAAGACAAGTTCTCTCGGAGTGGAAGCGGTTCATGAGCCAAGACATGAGAAGGGTCTGGATTGTACTTACGTAGCATAGATACGTGAAACACATTATGAACCCGGGAGAGCTCCGGAGGCAGTGCAAGTTTGTAGGCAGTGGTACCAATCTTGTCTAAGATTTCAAAGGGTCCAATATATCTGGGGTTTAATTTTCCCCTCCTGCCGAACCTACTAATTCCCTTGAAGGGGGTGACTTTAAGAAACACCCGGTCACCTTTCTCAAAGGCCAGGTCTCTCCTCCGGGTATCAGCATAACTCGTCTGCCTACTCTAAGTTGTCTGGATGTTCTTCTTGATCTTAACTATCTTGGACGTGGTTTCTTCTACTAAATCCGGGCCAAACAATCTTCTATCGCCCACTTCCTCCCAACAAATCGGTGACCTGCACGGACGCCCGTATAACGCCTCGTATAGGGCCATGCCGATGCTTGCTTGGTAACTATTGTTGTAAGCAAACTCTATCAGGGGTAGGTGGTCGTCCCAATGGCCCCCGGAGTCAAGGACACAAGCTCGGAGCATATCCTCCAGCGTACGAATTGTCCTCTCTGATTGTCCATCGGTTTGGGGGTGGGAGGCAGTACTAAGAGACAGCTTTGTTTCCATAGCTTGCTGGAAACTATTCCAAAACCGAGAAGTGAATCTGGGATCCCTGTCGGATACCACTGTCACTGGAATTCCATGCCGTCTGACTATCTCCCGGATATACATTCTTGCCAACTTGTCCAAATGATCAGTCATTCTGATGGCCAGGAAGTGGGAAGACTTAGTGAGTCGGTCAACAATTACCCATATAGCATCATGTCCCGATCGTGCCTTGGGTAGTCCCGATACGAAGTCCATGGTGATGTGTTCCCACTTCCACTCTGGAATCGGTAAAGGCTGAAGTAACCCACCTGGGCGTTGATGTTCTGCTTTGACCTGCTGACATACCAAGCACTTAGATACAAAGTCAGCTATATCTCTCTTCATCCCATTCCACCAAAACTGAGGTAGCATAGTTTGGTACATTTTTGTACTTCCTGGATGCATGGCAAACCTTGAACTATGGGACTCTGTCATGATGTCTCTTTTTAACTCACTGTCGTCTGGGACACACACTCTGTCCTTGAAACGAATCAGTCCGTCGGCAGAGATCTGAAATTCTGAGCTCACTCCATGTTCTGCATCCTTCTTGCGGGTTACTAGGGCGGGGTCGACTGACTGGGCTTCTTTTATTCTTTGGATTAACTCGGGTTGGACTGCTAGGTGGCCCAAACATGTGACTCTCTTCAGATCTCGCAGGCGAACCTGCTGTGTAGCCCCAATGGACCTACATTCTGAAACCATCAGATGGGCTAGGGTGCCTGCACTTTTCCTGCTGAGGGCATCGGCCACTACGTTGCCCTTACCTGGATGGTATAGGATGTCACAATCATAGTCCTTGAGGAGTTCCATCCACCTTCTCTGACGCATGTTGAGATCCTTCTGAGTGAAGATGTGCTTTAAACTCTTATGATCGGTGTAGATCTGAAAGGTCTCTCCATACAAATAATGGCGCCAGGTTTTCAAGGCGTGTATGATTGCGGCAAGCTCCAAGTCATGGGTAGGATAGTTCTTCTCATGATTCTTTAGCTGTCTAGACCCATATGCTATAACCTTTCCATGCTGCATCAGGACACAACCCAGGCCCAGATAAGAGGCATCACTATAAACTGTGTACCCTCCTGATCCACTCGGTAGAGCCAGCACTGGTGCAGTAGTCAGTCGCTTCTTCAACTCTGAAAAACTCCTTTCGCAGTTCTCATTCCATTCAAACTTTGCATTCTTCTTTGTGAGTCGGGTTAGAGGAGCTGCTAGACTAGAGAACCCTTCGACAAACCGGCGGTAATAACCTGCCATCCCTAGAAAACTGCGAATTTTCTTAACTGTTGTCAGCCTTTCCCAACCAAGTACCGCTTCAACCTTTTCGGGGTTCACCGACACCCCTTCCTTCGATATAACATGTCCTAGGAAGGCGGTTTGCTCGAGCCAAAATCCACACTTGCTCAACTTTGCATACAACTTTTTTTCCCTGAGTAACTGTAGGACTTGGGCAAGATGATGAGCATGTTCTTTCCTACTTTTTGAGTAGACGAAGATATCATCGATGAACACGATGACAAATTGATCCAAGAATTCTCTGAAGATCATGTTCATTAGATCCATAAAGATGGCCGGGGCGTTGGTTAGCCCAAACGGCATAACCAGGAACTCATAGTGTCCGTACCTGGTTCGGAATGTCGTCTTGGGGATGTCTTCTGCTCTCACTTTTACCTGATGGTAACCTGATCGTAGATCTATTTTAGAAAAGACCTGTGCACCCTGCAACTGATCGAAAAGGTCATCAATCCGGGGAAGAGGGTACTTGTTCTTAATTGTTAACTTGTTTATCCTTCTGTAATCAATGCACAGTCTCAACGTTCCATCTCCCTTCTTTGCAAAAGTAACCCCGGCACCCCATGGGGAAACACTGTGTCTAATGAAACCACTGTTTTGTAGCTCAGTGATCTGTTTCCTTAGTTCTTCCATCTTGATGCGGCTCATTCGGTAAGGAGCTACCGAGATGGGCTGGGTTCCTGGCTGTAAGTCTATGGTGAACTCGACCTCTCTGTCCGCTGGTAGACCGGGTAGTTCATCCGGAAATACGTCTGGAAAGTCTCGGACTACTGGAATCTCTTGGATACAAACTTCTTTCTTGGGTTTACCTAGTTAGAGAAAATACAAGATTAAGACACTGGGAATTAAGAAAAAAAGAATTTGCCATTAGGGGAAATCAGTACCGAATAATTTTATTAACTTGTAAATGGCTCCTCGTTGGGAGGATTAAATACAATTTTTTTGTTAAAGCAGTCTATGGTGGCGTGATACGCCGCTAGCCAATCCATTCCTAGGATTACATCAAAATCCCCTGGGTCTAACCCTATCAGGTCTACCCTCAATTTCCTATCTGCTATCTCCACGGCACATACCCTGTAGACAACCTCTCCTAGCAATGTCTCCCCCCCAGCGGTAGATACAAACAATAATGAATCAAGTCTATCAGGTGATACACAAATTTTGGAAGCAAGAACATGTGAAATAAAAGAATGTGATGCATCAGTATCAAACAAAACATGAGCAATGTGGCCAGAGATAGTATACATACCATGTACCACGTCCGGGTCTGCGTCGGCATCCTTCTGGGTAAGGTTGTAAACTCTGCCCTGGATTGGAGGCCTCCCTTGATTCTGGTTCCTAGGGCACTCCCTTGCATAGTGCTGGGCACTGCCGCATATGCGACAGGTGTTGTTGAGACAGTAGCAGGGTCGGTCCCCATGATCCCTGCCGCAGTACTGGCAGATCTTCCCACGTGCTGCCCCCGTAGCTTGAGGAGGGGCTTGGACGGCGGGTCTGGGCCTCTTACTGGGTTGGACAGGCATGGTAGGTGCTGGCCTGCGGAGCGGAGCTGAGGGTCGGGAACTTCCCGCTAGCTGAGGGCGGGTGTCGAAGCTCCTTTCTATGATCTGCACCTTTGCCAGGACTGCCAAATATGTCTCGAGCTCCATCACCAGTAAGTGCTGTCTGATCTCTGGGCGGAGACCCCACTGGAATTTCCTGGCCTTTCGGCCCTCATCCAACAATGTCTCCGGGGCATGTCGGCCCAGCTCCAGGAACTTACGGGCATACTCCGACACTGTCATATTTTCCTGGACCAATTGAGCAAATTCCATTTCCTTTAGATGTTGGATGTGTTTAGGGGGATACTCCGCATGGAAGGCCGCTAGGAACTGCTCCCAAGTAACTGGTGCAGGCAGGGTGGCCCGCTTGAGCTCCCACCAGCGTACTGCTTCCCCTACCAGCATGTAGGAGGCAATGGAAGCCCTCTGCTCAGGAACTACTCCCAAGGTCTCGAAAGCTCTCTCAGTCTCTGCCAGCCAGTATTGGGCCTCTTCGAAATAGGATCTCCCTGAAAAAGTAGAAGGGTTCAGTCTTCTGTACCTCTCTATAAAGCCGGGGTCGATCAAGGAAGGAGCGGGGTCCCGAGGTAGAGGGACTGGGGCCGGCAGAGGGTGAACTGGGGGACCCTCTGGTGGCGCCTGCTGATGTGGTGGGGGTACTGGAATGTGCTGTGGCTGCACCTGTTGGTACCGTGGCTGTGGTACCGGGGTGCCGGGTGGTATTGTGGAGGAACAAGCTCCTGCCGGGGTGGCTCGGGATCAGCCTGCTGTAGCGGGGGCTCAACCTGTGCTAGCGGAGGAGGTCCCGGTAACTCCCTTCTCTCCTCTTGCCTTCGCTGGGCAGCTACGAGAGCCTCCACCATCTCGAATAGTCTATCTAAATCCTCCCGCAGTGAATTATCTGGGGCCGCTCGGTTTAGTGGGGGCCTTCCTCTCCTCATTCCCGTATACCTGCATTCATAAGGAATTATTGAGTAACGATATATCGGTGAGCATTTCTCTAGGGCACTATTGTGTAAGGGATGGGTCCGAGGAAATGCAGCTCTGATACCAACTGTAACAGCCCCGGAAATTTAGAATGAAATGTATATTAAAAATATCAAATGCGGAAGCGAAGTCAAAATTTCGATTAACATCCCTTACACTAAAACCAAAAACGTGCTCACAAAATATAAAGGATTAAACTACCTGAAGGAGAAACTTGAAAGTAAAAGCTACGAATATGACTATGGAGTCTTTAGGCGTCCCTTTCGTCGTCCTCCTGCGGAACTGACTCGGGAACGATGTCTTCCTGATCTGAAATGATTAAATAAGGAATGAGCTACACTAGCCCAGTAAAGACATCACGATATCTCACCGTCACGGAGGTAAAAGTGGGTAGAAAATAAAAATGACCAATGGAGCATAATTTATAACAAACTCGTTTATTAACATAAAAACTTTTACTGTCCACTTACCTCGGTGAAATTCATAAAACAGTGTACGAAAGCAATAACATTATCATCATCATGAAATCATATATAAACTGTATAACACAATACTTATCAAGCTTTTTGAAATTCAATCGTTACACAACATATTTTCCTCATTTACCAGCCCACTAGTATCCATGGGGATCCATAGGGGTCCCGCTACCCGTTAACCCTTAACACTTGAAATCAGATTCCAGGGCCGTCCCCATACCCCGTCCGGTATGGGCGCCAAAACTATAAACCTCATTACCCCGTCCGGTATGAGGGTGAAACGGGCCGTCCCCATACCCCGTCCGGTATGAGCGCCAAAACACATAAGATCTCCATACCCCGTCCGGTATGGGAGACCACAATCCCGGTAGGGTTCCCTACGGACCTGGTCCGTCCACCATCTCCCAGGATATCTAGTCAGGCTGACCACGTTATACAATTACCCATTTATATAATCTTTCATTCTCTTTTTCCTCAGTCAGCATCATCAATCCACATACAAACAAGAAAAACGGTAATTTATGCCAAACAGACAACATACAGCATCAATATCCCGGTCATTCAATCCATAATCAATAAAACAGTAAAATATGCACACGAAACTATAAAATAAAAACATCAAACCTCATACTGCATTTAAAACTGTAAAACATGTCAAATAACAGTTAACCGACAACCACACTAGACTCGGGCTCCATTAGCGACCTTAAGAAATTTCACACATTTGTTGATTCATGAAATACCGTTTTATCATTTATTGAACTTTAATACCGTGATAGGAAATAGGGTGAGGGGTCCTTACTCGTTTCGGGGTCCGAACACGGCTTCACAGTGCGCCTACAGGCTGTCCCTAATTTTTCCTGAATTTTTTCCAGGGAACTGAAACGCACTACTGGCACCTGCACGTGTTCCAAAAAATTCCAAATTAGGCCCATGGCCCCTTTTTGGCCAATATCGCAATTCCGGCACGGCGATTCCGCCGTGCTCCAGCGACGGCGCCGCCGCTTGCGGCGGCGATTCGCCTCGGTTTGGCCGTTTTCGGCCACACTTGCATCGATCCTTGCGATTAAACAACTCTAGGGCCCTCGGGGGGCCAAAAAATTACAGAAAACCGAAGCTTACCGACGGCGGTGCTCTCGGGTGCGGCGGCTCTCCGGTGATGTTCGTGTTTTGGTGATTCGGCTCCGATCAACCTGTAAAGAAAAGAATGGTGATCACGGTGATATAAAAATTGCATTAAACGGAGGCCGGAAAGGGCCTCATCGGAGGCAAAAACCGAGGAGGGGCGCGGCTGCGCCGCTGGGTTTCAGCCGTGTTTTCCGACCATTTGGCCAGGATTTTGGCTCCGATTTGGCCACAGAGGAAATCAGCATGGAAAAACGAGTCGGGGGTAAGAAATTTACTTCGATCGTCGGTCGGAAATCTCTCCGGTGCGGCGGCGGGCGGCGGCGGCCGGCTTCTGGTTCGTCTTCTCCGGCGAGGGCAGGCGGCTAGGGTTTTGTGGTCTGGTGTGGGGGTCTTATTTATACCCTTTTGCCTTTTGATCTCAGCCGTCCATTTTGATTTAATTTGGGACGTCCGTTTTTTATTGAATCTGGGCCGTCCGTGCGATTGCATCTGGGCCGTCCGATCGCGCGCTTGATCTGAGCCGTCCGATCGCGCATACGCGGATCGCCAACGTGGCCCATCCCGTATCGACGTGGTCATGCCACGTGGCAGGTCCCGGTTGGCCGGGACTGCTGACTGGGTCTGCTGACGTGGCATCTCCCTTTTTTTTTTTTCTTCTTCAATTTCCCGAGCGCTACAGTAGATGTAATGGAACAGGTGTGAAAAGAGTAAAATCACCTAAACTCAACCTACGACCATCTTAGATATGTTCATTTCTACCAATGTGCATGTAAATCTAATTTTTGTGTACTCATGAGATTTGGTTGTATTGATAAGGGTAGCAAAAAAATTTAAATAGACGAATTTTTATAAAAGAATAAAAGTTATTTTACAAAAAAAAAAAGAATGTACAAAGTATTCAAATACAATCTTCTAATCAGACCAATAATTATAACGACACGTATTTGTCTAAAGAAAGTGAATTGAGTAAAGTTATTTATTCAAGTTCTATTTCGGATATAAATTCTTAAGTCCACGATGTGTTAAAGATTGATTGATGTTGCTTGTTTATTATGAGTTGAAGATGATGAGATTTCAAAATGTACATTATTTGAAAATAATATATAATGAGTAATTTAATATGTATGTATTATTTTTTCCCTTCATATATTGCTTTTGACATGGGTTAACTAACAGTATAAAATTACAACCAAATAAACTAGACTCCATCATCTTCCCCCGGGCATTACCAAACTTAAAACCAAATAAATTTTTATATGAATTTTATTGATTATATATATAACACATACATAATAATAATAATAATACACTTTTACGAAATATATGAGACACCCAGTTTATAATTTAAAGCTATAATTTTATAAAAAATGGATAAAAATATTTATCATTTTTGTAATAAATCTAATTATAATGCACAATATTCAAAAAACGATATAATATAATCTGACAGATGTATTCAATGTAAACATATGTGTGGACATGTGCATGTGCAGTGGGCTACAGAAGGGTTATTTCGGTGAGATCAAAACATTCCACAACATCTCTTCCTATTAAAGATGGAATCGAAATCAACGTGGTGTATATACATATATATATATATAAAGTGCAGTGGTAATAACGATTTGAAATTACCAAAATGCCCCTGTAAGAAAAAAGTTACGGTTGATGTCGTGGGGTTTGCATGCTTTTTAGGAATGAAACCAAGCCATGTGACCATCTAACAGCTTTTGTCTTCACCATCCCATCACGCTATCAGACAAACCCAGATACGGATCATCTGGATTTGCATATACGCATATACATCGGGAGGGGCTTATTTGTAACTAAAACTCAAATTAATGGCAATTCTTGGTATTTTCCATAAGCCCCGGGGCTTTATTGCAAATACTCGTGTATATATAACCCCATCCCCTTCCTCTCGTTCCTCCTGCATTATAACGCTTCGTATTTCTCTCTTCTTTGACAGAAGAAAAAACTAAAAATGCGAGGGGTCACCTTCTCGTTCGTACTGCTGCTACTTTCCGCCACCGCCTTATCCTTTCGAGACGGTATTATCGATAATACTTACTTTACTTTCTTTCTTCTTCCGATAATACTCAGCTGCAGATCGAATTTCTATTATCTGTTTTCTCTTTGGCTATACATATATATATATATATACATAGAGAGAGAGAGAGAGAGAAGTGAATTACATCTATGTATATATGCTCTCTTCTTTGTTCGATAGCAACTACAGAAGTGATAAATATATACTTACATTTACATATTCAGCTTTTGAGATCTTATTATTCTTTTTAGTTATTTTTTGGAGGTTTTTGTCGATTTCAAGCGACGAAAACAGTGTTTCTCGGTCTGATTATTGAATTAAATGTGTAGGTTTATCTTTTGTCAATTTTCTGCGAAGTTAATTTAATCTCCTTGCAGATAAATTTAATATCCAGCAGGATCTCTGATGAAGATAGTTATCAATCTTTTTCTGATGACAGTTACTTGTTTTTAATTTTGAATTTTGAAATTTCTGTCTTAAATGTCAAAGTCAAAAATTCCCTAGTAGCAATTTGAATAAATGTTTATGTACGTATAGAATTAGTTAAATTGGGTTTCCAGCCCATCATCCGACAAGGAAGTAATGGCGTAGATGGGTATGTCGACGGCCCAGTGCCTGGCTGGTTTTGCAGATAAAGCCACATGATAAGATTTCAGTCTTCCGTCTCTAAATAAACTTACCATTATATTTCCCGGGTCGGGTGAATTTGACATGATAAGATGTTTGTTTGATTACCTGAATGTTGATTATTCCATGAAAGTAGATTGATCTCTGTTAATGGTAACTAAATTGATTATAGGACTGTTGCCGAATGGGGATTTCGAGTTGGGTCCAAAACAATCAGATATGAACGGAACACAGGTGATTGGGAAATTTGCGGTGCCGATGTGGGAGATATCTGGGTTTGTGGAGTACATAAAATCAGGGCAAAAGCAGGGAGACATGTTGCTGGTGGTGCCAAAAGGAGCATTTGCAGTGAGATTAGGGAACGAGGCTTCAATCAAGCAAACTGTTAAGCTCATAAAGGGCATGTTTTATGCTGTTACTTTCTGTGCAGCTCGCACTTGCGCCCAAGAAGAGCGGCTTAATATATCAGTCCACCCTGAATGGAGTATGCTCCCTATACAAACAGTGTATAGCAGTAATGGATGGGATTGCTATGCTTGGGGATTTGAAGCTATGTCTCAGTATGCCGATCTACTTATTCACAACCCTGGAGTTGAAGAGGATCCTGCTTGTGGTCCGCTTATTGACTCAGTCGCCATGAGAGCTTTACCTCGTCCCAGACGCACCAACAGTATATTATCTTCTTTTCTCTTCTTATTAACAATTTCATTAGTTTACATGCTACCCAGATCCAAAAAGGAAAGAAGGTTCACTATTGTGACACTTTTTGCAGAGAATATATTGATAAACGGCGGATTCGAAAGAGGCCCTCTGGTTCTCCGTAACACCTCATCCGGCGTTCTAATCCCGCCGATGATCGAAGACAGACACTCCCCTTTACCGGGCTGGATAGTGGAATCTTTAAAAGCCGTTAAATACATAGACTCCGATCACTTCTCCGTCCCACAAAAGAAACGAGCGGTGGAACTCGTCGCGGGAAAAGAAAGCGCCATTGCCCAGGTGGCTAGAACCGTGGAGGGTATGAGCTATGTTCTTTCCTTCTTGGTAGGTGATGCCAGCAACTCCTGCGAAGGTTCCATGGTTGTCGAAGCATTTGCAGGGAGAGAAACCATCAAGGTTCCTTATCAATCGAAAGGGAAAGGTGGATTCAAGCGCGCAGCTCTTAGATTCAAGGCGGTTGCCAATCACACCCGCATCATGTTCCTCAGCACGTTTTACTCCATGAGAACTGACGATTTCTCTTCTCTATGCGGGCCGGTTGTCGATGATGTCAAGCTGTTGAGCGTGCGCAGCCCATGAGCTATGCTGATTCAAGGCCTTGGATAATTTATATATCCGTGTTTCATATATTTCTTTTTCTTTTTTCTTCAAATACTAAGATTAATGTTTTCTTTTTCCTTTTTTTTTTTTTTTTTTTTTTTTTTTTCTTGAGGGTACTGCAAGGAATTATCAGAGTCGTCTGTGTGAGTTTAATCAAGTAGTGAATCTTAAAAATATGGATCACATATATATATATATATATAATACAGATATGAGAATAGCATATATATATATATAATTATAGTAGTGCTGATTTTACTGAGTGAAAGATGTAATTTAGCAAAATAAATTAAAGAAGAAAATAGCGGTTCTTTTTCTTTCTTGTGTTTCTTTGATGATTTTGCTGCTTCCTCTCTACTTTTTTCTTTTCAAATATCAATTATTATATGTACTCGTAATATAATAAATATTATTTTAAATAATTATTTAAGATTGGTTTCAAAGGCATTTATATACGTACATAATTTACTTAAAGGATAAAGGAAAATCAAACTAAAATATTCTAAATTTTAAAAAATATATTAAATGTCAAATTGAATTTAGTTCATCCTTAATCAACCCTTTCATTTCATACTAATTTAATATTTTAATTCATAAAAATTGTTAAAGCAATTAAATTATTCTATAAATGTAATTAATACATATTAATCTTTATTTTAATCATTTTTAACAAATAAATTAATCATATTTATTATATTTTTAAAACATCCCATCATATAAGTAGGAAAACAGAAACGAGGTACAGTTCCTGTTTTAATAATTATTTAAAAATATTGTCGTGTAGCTCAAAAGTGTTTATTTAAAAATCATAATTTAAAATCCATAATCATGACATATCGGATAATATACAATTAAAAAAGGGTTAATTATCGGATTATGTTCGCTAATTAATAATTTTTGTCCTTTCCTTCAACATCATAACTTCAAACTTCTTTAAAATAATACTTATTTAATAATATTTAAATTCTAATTAATTATAAAAAAAAATTAGACAATCTGATGTAGAATTTTATTTTCTATTTCATTTCTTTTTTTCCTTTTTATTTCATTTTTTAAATCTAATAATTCGAAAATCTATCTCCCTTCTGAAAGAACGCCCACACGTGAACTTATTTTCCCAGCTCGGCGCACTCATATCAACGGCCCAGATTGCTGCGTTACCTTAAAGCTATCAGACGACCCTCGAAAAGTCTCTCCATACATTCTCAGCCGTTAAATACAAACTCATCGATTTTTGACGCTTCTGATTTATTTACTTCCTGTACCGCGTTGCACATGATTTCCTCTCCACCACAATTAGGGTCTCCTTAAACCCCCCTTTATATAAACCCTCGTCTGGCTTCTTCTTCCCTCTCTCTCTCCCTCCCTCCCTCCCTCCCTTCCCATTGCTCGTTGTCCATACCTTCAAAAGATCAAATTTCAAATTGTGAACAAATGGTAAATTGTTTCCTCCCCTCTATTCTTTATCTTTCATGTTTTCTCCATTATTTTTTTTAAAATATTTGTTTTATCGAGTAGATCTTTGCTTCATCTTATCATTTCTTGGTGTAAATGGGGCTCTAGGTTTTCAAGTTTTCTGTCCTCACCGTTTTGTGATTTTCTCTTCCAGGCGTTGCCTAACCAACAGACAGTTGATTACCCAAGTTTCAAGCTCGTAATCGTTGGCGATGGTGGCACAGGTAATTTTTTGTTATGTATTTTTCCCACTCTAGTTTCTGTTTGGTTGCCCTAGAACTTTTTATTTAAGAATGTTTTTACTTCTTTCTTGCTTTAAATATTTTATTTTGTACCATCAGTGGGCCTTAAGACAAGGAATTACCACACCGGAGCATTTCTTTGGCGGAGGATTGGCATTTTCGTTTATTGCTATCTTATCCGATTGGTGTAGTTGTTTTAGCTTCACATTTAGGCTACGTGTAGAACAGAAGGACAATTAGATCCTTTCATTTCCATCATTAGGTGATTCTTTTATGTGACGAATAAATCATGAATTTTGTAAGATATTTTATGATCTATAGGTTTTTAGTAGTTGCATTTCTAGCCTACACGTATTTTGCTAGATGTATTCCAAGCTATGCATTCATGTTTCAGTCTATTTCACTCTTTTAAATCTTCATATTCATTTTCAAATGTCATTATTTTTTAACGTAATTTGAAATTTATCCCTTATCATTCCACTCAGACTTCATTTGAAGATGAGAATTGATGTTTAGAGCAGCTCTAAGCAGAGAAGTTAACGTTTACAAATAAGTTCCACAACTTTTTGCAAGTATGTTTATTCCCAATGGACCGAAAGCTCCATTCAATTGAGTACAGGTTATAGGATGCAAAAGGAAGGACTGTTTATTTTGTAGTAAATTTGGTGTTTAACTCTATTCTATAGGGTTCAGAAGTTTAGTAAAATGGTTGCTTTGTGGCCAAAACAATCTTCAAATGCTTATGCTGACAAATATTCCAAGATGAAAGATTTTCTGAATTGGAGCTGGATAAAGATCCTGCCTACTGATTTTTGAGTAATTGTTCTTGCTTAAAATGTTTTATATGATTGTTTAATTTTCCTTCTGATGTAGAATTATTTGTGCAATGCAGGAAAAACTACCTTTGTGAAAAGGCATCTGACAGGCGAGTTTGAGAAAAAATATGAACGTAAGTCTGATTTGCTTCCTCTGTGTTTTGTGATTATCATTTTGGCTTTGTCAAATTTACTTGAAATTGTTGAAATAAACAAGAAGCACGGTAGGGTTTTCAATATTAAAGTAGAAGAAGTTAAAATAATAAGTATTTAATAAAATTTTGTTTGGAAGTAATTATAATAACGGGAAGAGGGGGAGATTTGAAGTCCACTATTGTTTGGTTACAAAAGTGAGATATACTAAGGGTTTTACCAATGTGACAAACTCCTTGTTTATTAAAGGATGGTTGTTATGATAAATGAGGTGGTGGTATTTAAGAAATTTAATTAAAAAAATACTAATTGAACTTTTTCAACCCCACTTATCTCTCGATTGGGTGGTCAAATAGGGGTTTAGAGGAGTTAGGAGGGATACTGATAACCCTTCTACTCTGATTCACTCTTATTTTGTCTCTCTTAAAAAATTTCCAAAGAATGCTCTCTGACTCTTCTTAACACAAAAAAAAAAAAAACCCACCAAACAGGCTGGAAAGGGCTTTGGTGTTCCTACTATATAAAATTACTTTCTGGAATTCATCACTCTTTTATCATGTGCAGCAACAATTGGTGTGGAGGTTCATCCCTTGGACTTCTTCACAAACTGTGGCAAAATTCGCTTCTACTGCTGGGACACTGCTGGGCAAGAGAAATTTGGTGGTCTTAGAGATGGATATTAGTAAGTAATCACATTGTCTCTGTGATAGCAGATCTCCAGAGGTCATTGAAATACAAGGCTAAATTTGCTTCAAGAAGCTGTCTTATTTTATATGCTACTTGGTTCTTGAATTATTATATTTTAACATGTCTGTGCAAATGTATGTCATCTACAGTAGTAGGAGAACACTAAATTTGTTTGGAAACATACTTTTGTGTTGTTGGTATTCCTGAATGTAGATTTGGGAATTTATGCCCAACTGGAAAAAAATCTCTTTCTTGTCTGAGCTTGCTGTGTTTGCCAAATGGAGAAACACTTGAAAATGAAAGATGGAATTTTTTTGTAATCCTTTTGTTCTCTGCTGCAGTATTCATGGGCAATGTGCTATTATCATGTTTGATGTTACTGCACGCTTGACATATAAGAATGTTCCAACATGGCACCGAGATCTTTGCCGGTATGAATAGAAACCAAATCTCTGTTTCTCTGCAATGTGAAATTGATGATTTTTACGGCTGTGGATGACTAACCGATTCTTCCACCTTGTGTTTTCAAGTGTTTGTGAAAACATTCCAATCGTGCTTTGCGGGAACAAGGTCGATGTTAAGAACAGACAGGTCAAGGCAAAACAAGTTACTTTCCACAGGAAGAAAAATTTGCAATACTATGAGATATCTGCAAAAAGCAATTACAACTTTGAGAAGCCTTTTCTTTACCTTGCTAGGAAACTTGCTGGGTAAGGACAGTTGGCTAGTGATATGGAGGCTCATGTTCTGTTGATAGTTAGCTGAAGTCTCAAGTATGATTCTAACTGATTATTGGTTTTTTGATAGGGATCCTAATTTACATTTTGTGGAATCTCCTGCTCTGGCTCCTCCAGAGGTGCAAATTGACCTAGCGGCACAACAACAGTAAGGATTCCTTTATAGATCTATAATACATAAACGATGAAGTGATTGTCAAGGAAAATGCTTTATTTCAAAAAAAAAATTGTCAACAAAAATTCTATGGTCTTCTGGAAGAAATGTTGAGAATGGCAGATACTAATCTCACATGCTAACAGTTTTGAACAGGACGTGTTTTCTTGCTAATAATCATTTCTGACATTATGTATGCTTGATAATTTTTGCAGACATGAGGCGGAGCTTGCTGCAGCTGCCAGTCAACCTCTTCCAGATGATGATGATGAGGCATTTGACTAGATGATGAAGGGCTTCATGGATGTCGAGCATGGGGCTTTTGAGTATATTGTGTTGAGGGGTTACTCTCTAGTTGGACATTGAACAATCTGGATTGTAGAATCACTATTCTGTCTATGTTGAGTTTGTTGCATGAGGATGTGTTAGTCTATTTGTTCATTTTGGCTCATACCTACAGGCGGTGGTTATGAGGAATTGGCCGTTTTAATTTTTCTGTTGGATGTTTTGGGTACCCGTGATCATTGGTTTTGTATGATTAAAACAATTAATTTGACTGCAAAATTTTCTAGATTACAGAAGTAGTGTTGTCCTTTTGGAGATGAGCCAACAGATTTCTATATTACATAAATTTTTATAGATGGATAAAGTGTTTTTATCTAAATTATGTGTTTAAGGGTGATTAGTACTGTTGCAGCCGAAGGCTCTTAGCAGCGTACTTAAAAGCTGCCATAAGGAATGAAAGACTTAATTGTTTAGTGAGTTGTGGTTTTGATGCCTCATACTAAACCACTTTGGGGGTTAAAGTTGGGCGTTACTAACAAACGTATCTCACATTTGTTGTTTATGTGTAAATATGGAAATTTTATAAAATAAAAATAAAAATAAAAATTTAATATGAATGAGTTAAAGTTTTAATTTTATATCCAATATAAATAAGATAAAATTGTAATTAATTTGAAAATACAAATTATATTATAAAACTTGAAATTGAGTGAAGTTGATTGAATCTGATGAAGGTTTTACCTCAAAAAATATGGTTATAATGGACCTAAACAAGCGCCCTTCCCTGAAATTAAATAACAGTATGTATGGGGACAACTCACGAACTGTTAAAATATGGTAGTGAAAGACTCTTAAAGCAACTGAGGCTGCTTAGAGGAATAGTTTTGCTTTGTCTTTAGCTGGGTTCCTTCCATTATAATCACAAACTTCCATAGAATAGACCCAAGAGCTACAAAACAATTCGCATATCAACTGCCAAAAAATATTCCATCAGAAAAAATTCCACGGAAAAGGAATAAAATTTCCTAGAAATGTTCCACAGAAGCAGAATAATTGTGTCTTGGATCTCGATTTGTTCAACCAAAATCCATACATATATCTATCTATCTGTTGATAATTTACATGCAATTACGTGATACCTAAAGACCTAGATAGCAGCATATTTGCCCTGGTCGATTATATGAAGATAGATGCCAAGCAATCTGCTTCTTACATGGGAGGATGATTCATATTACGATCACATTTTGCTTGCACCACTTTAAACTTCACCACCACGATAAAGAATCTCAAGATTGTCACACTCTGGCCTTCATTATCCCTACTGGTTGTTCCCATACATGAAAATACCTTGCTCTATTAAATTAGCCAGGAGTGAGAAAACTTGCTTACCTACCTTTTCTTCTATATTCTTTGCTTCATGAGGTGCACAGGCAAGAATCAGAACGCACCAAGCTATCCTCACTGCCTTACTTTACCAGTAAATCTGAATTCATGTCATCTTCATTCCGCTCTTCAAGTTAATCTGAACAAGTACATCACCAGCCAGAATGAGCGTTCCAGTCAAACACTACAAATCCATCACTTATTATCCATTTCTATACAACTTTCACCTTTCACCAATCAGCCTAAAAATTAGTCTCTTGGATCAATTCTAGTTTGAGATCAGTTCAGTCTTGGACTTAGATGGATGCATACTGGTGACTAATTTGACAATAGCAAGAGAACAATTTAGCACACCTGCACAAGTTAAGCCATAAAACTTGTAGTGGATTTCTAAAAGCTACAGGTGTATCCCGTACATGAAAATATATTTAGATTTTATTTCCTAAAATTCATATATGTTTTCATGTGTTTATTATGAGTAAACACCTCTATGATTACTTGTTCGTGAATAAATGGAAGTATAACTAAAAAGAAAAAGCAGTTTTCTAAAAGTCATTGAGAACAACTAATTCTGTCAAACCTATCCTCATTTTAACTCTCTTTCCTAAATGTAATTTTATTTTTAACTACCTTACGTGGTTTGTATGTATGAAGTATAAACATAAATGAATTTAGAAAATGAAAAGTAGAAAATATTTTTTGTACCAAACACACCCTAAAGTTTTTACCCTCAACAGACAATCAAAATAATGTGGCATCATACGAAGCAAGCAGCAACGGTCATGTACCAACTGCCCTAATCTTCTGAACAACTGGCAGTCCACTTTTTGGATATTCATCATCATGATGTTCTTATCCATCTATTCAAATATCAATATTATGAGTGTAAAATCCAACCATCTTCCCGGGGCTGTTTGGGGATCCAGATGTGGCTCTGCAAAGATGAATTGTCAAGTCATTAAGAAATGAACAAGCTGATAATTTTCAACACAAAGTACTACATAAGCTGCAAACTAGCCTAGTCAACCTTCAAGAATCCAACAGTCATGAGTAATAGTTGACTGTTAATGTTTATTCAACTGGCCAAGAGAATGTAACTCACATCTCTTTAATGGAGCTTGATGACTTGAGTTGGGAAAAAGCTGACACTTAGAAATTATGGGAAGAAATACTGTCATTTAGTACGTAGAAACTTTATGACTTAAGAGAAACAAAACTAATTATCACAGAAATTACCTGATGAAAACAAGTATAGTTAGTGAACAAAGACATCTCCTCATGAAGAATTGAAGAAGCCATTGTTTGTACATATCCTGTAAATGTGTCTTTCGAGCATTCACCCACTCTTATTCTCAAAAGCAGTTGCTTACAGGTCTATTCCTTCCATTTTCAATAATGAAAGCAGGAAATAAAATCAAAAAATTTCTAGCTTGATCTTGAGTTGTAAAGGACTGGGAAGGAACAACAATCTTAAAGGTTCTAACCTATCATGGCAAAAGAACTTCGTGCCAGAACATGCTCCTCAGGTATCCATGAAGGAATATTATTAGAAGTAGAAAATACCAGTATGCAATTCAAGAAATGCAACTAGTAAATAGAAGTGCTTTCTTTTTTTACTTTTGTAAGAAGAGATTGCTAAGAAAGTCATCAAGTAAAATTAATTACAATAGCACGCTCCTGTCCTGCAATTTGGAGGAAATGATATAAATCAAACCAAATCAATACCAAGAAAGAAACATTTACGGTCAGAGGAGTTTGTGAACTACTAGAAAGAAAGAAACATAAATCACCAAACAAGAGCGGTAGTGTTCTGCGTTATATGGACCAGAACTAGACATGACCTTCCATGTCAGAATTTCATGGTAGCATTTCCACAGTATTGCATTTACTTCAGAAGAAAACCTTGATGGTCCCACCACACCTTGAACAAACTACCGAATCAAAGTAGAGTAAAAGAAGATAAAAATAGTGGCTGGCCATAATTGTCCTATTTGTAAAGAACTGGATGCAGTACTGCACCATTTACTATGTCAAGGGGACAGCCGTAAACCCCAGCATCATTGCTAGACCTTTTGGAAGCAAGGTATGTATGCCTCCAACACTGGCCCTGGAAAATGCAGGCTATCATCAATAAATTCAGAGTGGAACTTTCTATATTATTAAGTGTTATCAAGAAACCCAGCTACAGTAAAAAATTGGATATAACAGGATAGCACACTGCAATAGACTACAAATGTAAGGAAGAAATGAAATCAAACTTCCATAACTGAGACAATAAGATAGATCTCAACATCCAGGCTTCTCACTCCACACAACCACAAGATACAAAATAACTTCCAAATTCCTCCTAAAGAAATGTCATATTAATCATGATTCAGTTTAATTAAAATTGACAAATGACCTGCCAATTTCACCTGTGATATACATTTACACACATTACATAAACATTAGAGACATTCACAGACACAAAACCAGAGATAGATATTAAACTTATCCCT
>NW_019014276.1:0-36434 GCF_000150535.2 Carica papaya | reverse complement strand
CATACCTCGTCCGGTATGAGGGTCAAAGTTACCATCCTTCAATAATCTGTCCGATATGAGGGTGAATATGGCCGTCCTCATATCTCGTTCAGTATGAGCGCTAAAAATATTAGTCCTTGATATTTCGTCCGGTATGAGACAACGTTCAAGGTAGGGTTTCCTATATACCCGGTCCGTCCATCATCTCCCAAAATATCCAGTGAGGCTACCATTCATTAATTTACATGATCAATCAATTTTTCGTTTGCATATTAATTATCAGTTTCATAAATCAACCGTAAATCACGCAAGACATGCAATATATATATATATCAAGGAAGTACAATTGAATCAATTAACCATACTAGTATGTCATCATGTATTTAAAGCTGTAAATTCAACAATCAGTTAAATAAGACAACAAATAAATGACTAAACAGTTCCAGCTCCATTGGTAACATATAATTATTATCAAAATTTTCTAAATTACACAAATACTATATTATCGATTATTAAACTTTAATTCCATAACGGAGAATAAGGTGAGAAATTATTACCCAAATTGGTATCCGAAATACCAAACTTTCTACTGCGTCTACTAACGGTCTTCGGATTTTCTAAATTTTTCTGCGGGGATTAAAACACGTTTCACGTACCTAAAAATATCTCAAAAAATTCAAAATCGGTGTTAAAAATTTTTTCGACCAATTTTGGA
Organism: Carica papaya; assembly: GCF_000150535.2. Next base: position 35,740 of record NW_019014276.1, on the reverse strand, counting down.
ATTCCGACACAGCGGCACCATCGCCCGTGGCAGTGGTTTACCTCGGCCTGTCCGTTTTTGACCGGTTTTATACCCATTCCTATGATAAAATACATTAAGGAGTATCGGTTAATCGAAAAAAGTTAAAAAAATAAAAAGCTATTAGTGGTGAAATTTTTCGATGAAGCAGTTTTGCCCGCTCAGCTTCGCGACTGAGTGTTTTTTTTATCAACCTGTAGAAAACAGAACGATAAACACAACGGTAAAAAAAATCGTAGAAACGGAAAACATAAAGGGGCTCATCAGATGCGGTTTCGGATTTTGTCTGCGACAGCACTGCCGGTCTTTACTCGCTGTTTCTAGCTCATCTGTTGTTCTTTTTGCTCTGATTTCTCCATGGAGGTGTTTGGAATCAAATTTTAAGTGGATAAAAGAATTTTTACCTTTGTTAGCAGTCGAAGGTGGCTCCGGTGCGACAATGGGCGGTGGTCGGCTCCCTTCTCCGATAACTGGTTCATCTTCTCCAGCGGGAGGCTGGCGGCTAGGGTTTGGGTTCAGTATGATGCGAGATATTTATACCTATCTTTTTGAAGTTTGTGTCGTTTATTATGTTTGATCTCGACCGTCTGATTACAGTTAAAGAAGAAATAAATATGGATCGTTCATCGTGATTTCATATTGACCGTATGATCGCGTTTAAAGATAGAACTAATATGAATCGTTCATTACGTTTAATCGCGACCATTCGATCGTGCATGAGGAGGGAACGGATCTAGACCGTCCACGCGCACGGGAACACATTCGGGTCGTCTGATCGCGGGCATACAGATTATCAGCGTGGCCTCCCGTGTGGTACCGAGTCAGCGTGCCTTGCCACACGACGTGTTCCTGTTCGTCGGAGCTGCTAACTGGACGGTCCTACGTGACATAATTTTTCTTAATTTCGTTTTGACCTCCTAATATCTGATTTTTCTTTCAAAAATACAATTTGAACATAAATTTCACTATTTTTTTTCAAAATTATTTTCAATTTCATCATCAATCTATTTTTTTTCATAATTTCATATTAATTAAAAAATTATTAATTTTAAAATTATATTTTATATATTTTTTCAAATTTTAAATTTAATCCCGAACTAAATTTCGGACCCGGTTATTACTTACTAAAATAAATTTCAGTATGATATCATATTCTTTTTAAAAAAATTATACTTTACAAATTGTGTTGATTAAAATTTTTATTTAAACACAGATGTATTAGAAAAATAACATTTTAAAATACTATATTATTTTAATTTTTTTTACATATTTTAGAACTTTATAAAAAGTTAAATCTGATTTACATATTTTAAAATGTTTCCGTAGTAAAATAAGGAACGACTGAATTACCCGGCTCGTTCAGCACATCACCCTCAACCTCGACTCTCTCCCGCTCAGTGTCCTCGAGGACAATCAGCACCGTCGCTTCCCGGACGACAGAGGCCAATTTTTGGTCCGGAAGCATGTCGTCCGTCTCTGACACTGGAAAAATAAACACCAGTCGTCAACGTCCAGGTATTCTTCTCTGCCCGTCTCCCAGTCGTCGACTTTATCCCCTTATCCCATTGTCGGTTCCACCCATCTATTAGAGCCTGAGCAATTTGTTAGTTTCCTATGAAATGTCGGGATTTATTCTTATCTGTTACATTTATATGCATACTTTATTTTTAATTTTGTTGTTTGTTGTGAATGCAAAAGAAAGCAATAGACTTTAATTAGCTCAACTCACAGGTCCTTCTTTGACAGTGTTGCAACAAGCATAATTGTTTCTGAAGTTGTTGTCAGAGATCAAAATCGTGTAGGGTCATATGATAGAGTTTCTTGTTTCCTAGTTTTTGATTATTTCTTATGGGATGAATATGATTAAGATCATGTTTCTGTTGGCATCAATGGCAGAGCTTATTGTTTTTGGTAGGCTGGAACTAGGTTTTGCCTAAGTGATATAGTTTCAACTTCATTTTTTGTGTTTTATCAATCGCTAAGCGATTATTGTGTCAATTACTGAAACCAGGCGTTTAAGGGTAAAAGTTAATTCTTGAAACCTCAAACGGCACTCTATGGCCATATAAAACCTTTTTAGGCTGTTATGGAGCGAGGGTTGCATATTTCCTTGTGCTTTCTAGCCACTCCTAAAAGTTTTAGAAAAAGAACTCGTCTTTTTCCTTTCTCTTTTTACTGATTGTGTAGATTTCTTTCAGTATCTCCAAGAATTCTACTTGTTATTGAGCATTCATTCAAACAATAATTTTATGTGCTTTCCTCTACCCTCCATTTTTTCTCTCCCAACCTAGCATTTGTTTGGTTTTGCATGTTGCGGTTCTCCGTCTGTTTTCTTTCCTCCAATCTAAAATTTCTTTAAATTTTCTTTGATTCACCTATCTGAATTACTGTTCTGTGATTGTCCTCCCAAGTGCTTCTCTTGTTTCTTTTTTCACTTTCTTTTCTTTCTATCTCTCTTCAGCAAAAGTCAGTTTTCCTTCTTCATCAATCTCTATTCTTTACTTTGACATTTGTTTTTCTTTCAGTTCTCGCTCTTTACAGTTGTTGTGGTTGTGTAGGACTCTGGGGAATGGTGAATACCCACTGGCGGAGCAAAGGACAGTGACTCCAGGGTGGTCTAGTTAGAGATAATAGTGAAGCACTGAGGTTTATTGGGTTCTACTTTATGGATGATAGGAGTTGGAGATGCATGCCTCATTGGAGCTAATTTGATTGTGTGCAATCAGTGGCATAATTTCTTTTGCACCAGTAGAGCTGATTTTGGTGCAGACAATTAATTATTTTAGAAGTTCCCAAGCCCCAAGAATTTTTTTTTTCTCCAATGTTATCTTATTGCCAGAGAATTTTAGGGTTTGGCCTGCAGCTTAAGATGACCAGGTACCCTTTGCCCTACCTAGGCTCATCATTTTCATTATTTCCATGTTTAACTCCAGACATCCAATCAAATTATTTGCATAATGAACCATCAGCAAGTTCGAGTGGGAATCAGCATATTCTTGATGAAAGCTATGTTATCACTGAACTCTCTGATCTATTAAAAGTATCTCCTAAGACTTCAATCTCTAACTTGTATAAAGATTTTGAACCAGAGAAACAAGTAGAGAGAAGGTCTGTTGATGCTTTTTTGTTGCCTGAAGAGAAACTCAGAGGTATATTTCTTCAAAAACTGAAGGGCAAAACTGCAATTGAGAATGCTTTGACAAGCACTGGTGTTGAGTTGAGTCTTGATATTGTTTCTAAAGTAGTTAGTAGAGACAGTTTAAGCGGGGAAGCAATAGTTACGTTTTTCAATTGGGCAATTAAGCAGCCAAGCATATGTAGAGATATTCATTGTTACAACCTAGTTCTTAAAGCATTAGGAAGAAGAAAGTATTTCAAATTTATGGTAGAGCTTTTGCATGAAATGGGGACACATGGCAAAAAACCCACCTTAGAGACCATATCAATTGTATTGGACAGCTTTATTAGGGCTAATCACATAAATAAAGCTATACAAACATTTAGAAATCTAGAAGAGGTTGGCTTGGAATGTGATACTGAAACTTTGAATGTGCTTTTACAATGTTTCTGTAGACGATCTCATGTGGGTGCTGCAAATTCATTCTTCAATGCTATGAATGGAAGGATACAATTTGATGCGACTACGTACAATATTATAATTGGTGGGTGGTCAAGATTTGGTAAAGTAGATCAAATTGAGAGAATTCTGAAGGCAATGGTAGCTGTTGGGTATAAGCCTGACTGTTTGACATTCAGTTACCTTATTGAGGGCCTAGGGAGAGCTGGTAGAATTGGTGATGCGGTTCGGATTTTTGATCACATGAAAGAGGAAGGTTATGTTCCAGACATTAGGGTTTATAACGCAATGATTTCTAATTTTGTCTCAGTTAGAAATTTAGATGAATGTAGGAGGTATTATAAGACTATGTTGAATGATAAATGTGAACCAGATTTGGGTACCTATACCAAACTTATTTGTGCTTTTCTTAAGGTCCGAAAAGTGGCTGATGCGCTTGAAATATTTGAAGAGATGTTAAGTCGAGGAATTATTCCTACAACTGGGGCTGCAACCTCTTTTATTGAACCTTTGTGTCATTATGGTCCACCTCATGCTGCAATGGTAGTCTATAAGAAAGCACGAAAAGTTGGCTGTAGGATTTCACTTAGTGCTTATAAGCTATTGCTCATGCGGTTATCAAGATTTGGAAAATGTGGAATGTTACTAAATTTATGGGAGGAGATGCAAGAAAGTGGTTATGCTTGTGATAGGGAAGTTTATGAGTACGTTATTAATGGACTTTGCAACATAGGACACCTTGAAAATGCTGTACTAGTCGTGGAGGAATCTTTGCAAAAAGGGTTTTGTCCAAGCAGATTTATATACAGCAAACTAAACAATAAACTGCTAGCTTCATATAAAGTGGAGACCGCTTACAAGCTATTTTTGAAAATCAAAGATGCTCGTCGTTATGAAAATGCCCGAAGATATTGGCGTGCAAATGGCTGGCACTTTTGATGTGTTTACTAGCGATGAATGTGAATATGTTCTGCATCCTCTGCACTGGTATTCCTGAAGCAGGTACTTGGATACAAGGCAAGATGGTTTTTCTATTCGTAATTTTGCTTGTCCAGTGTATTATGGTTATTCATTATGACCCCTGGTGCATGTTGCAGTCTGTTGCTCGTGGACATCAATTCAATTCAGTGGCTGCTGTACCTGCGAAAAGAAGGGTTTGGTTGGGTAAACAACTTCTCAATATTTTGGGTTTAGAAGACCAGGGCTTCTGAATTCAGGTAACCAATATTATTTTCTTTCTTAGGAAAGTCGCTAAATGAGACCACCTCAAGCCATGCCTGGTGGCATTGGTGCCAGTGCATCTTTGGCTACTTAAGCCCAGAATATAGAGCAAGTAATATACCTGGTCAAAATCAAGGATGCCTGCTGGTACTGCTTCCTCAAACCCAAGCTCTGCATGCTAGTATTGCCAGTCCTGATATCTTACGCACAAGCATCTCAAATGAATGGTTCGGCGCAAGGGTTGGTGGATCTCCAACAGAGTTAAGATGGATTAGTCCATCAACTGTATTAGCTGCCTCAGAAACCACAGACTATAGTTTTGTTCATCCTCACAGCCTAGAATTGATGATTCTAGATTGTTTCTAAAATGGTTTTGACTCTGACTCCGTTTGGAGGCGATGTATTTCTTTCCTCAAACTGTTAACAAAATCAAGGATCTTTGTACAAAACTTTGTTAGTTGTGCACCTGCCTCACTAGACATATTTCCAAGGTCAACTGGGATCAACATTGAGCTTAGATGAGTGCACTTGATTCTGCAGTTCTTTCTTGAGATAACCTGCAAGCAATCCCTAATCAGGCATCGCTCCAGTTTCTAGTGAGGCTTCAGGAAAGACCAATTCACTTGATTCATAATGGTCTGTTTTCTGAATGCCAATTAGGGGAAGTCGGCTTGCTCACTGTGGGTCATCAGTGAGCTTGGCTCAACATATTGCAGGTCAAATTCTGCCTCGCTGGCAGCATCAGGAAGTTCAGTTGGGGGGTTTGTATTCAAATCTAGGCAATTGTTAGCTTCCATGGCCAAAGGTGAAACCATCTGATATTTACAAGTAGGCAACTTTTTCTACTCAAGTCATTTCTGACATGGATATGAAGACCATCAGTGAGCAGGCAAGGGGTCGTCTTTTGAGTTGGAGGCTACCTAGAGCTAAGACTTAAATAGGCAGTCATTGATTGAACCGCCTGATCATGAATGGTCTGAGGGATAAATCTCTTGGCTCCTAAATGATTTTATAGCTTATTGGTAAATATCGAGCAAAGTGAAATGATGCTTGATTGAATGTTTCTTCAAGTTTCCAGCACTGTTATTTTGGTTACTAGGCTTCTAATTCCTGACTTCAGACAAAGTATTTTGCGTTGGCTAGTGTTTTGGTGATTAAAATAGCTTTATGATTCCAAAATTGTGAAATGGGACTGGACTGAACACTGAATTTACTTCTAAGCTGATTATTTTGCTTTTATATGCAATCTTCATCTCCATCGATCTTAGATTTGAACTGTGGGTTGCATTTTACTGATTTGGAAGTTTCGTGTTTCTTTGGAACATTTTATCTTAGACATGCCAAAAACTTTGTTCCTTATCTGAGGGAGTTTTGCCTTGCTTGTATCCGATGGAATGGTAGAAGGAAGGCCATCCTCTTCCAGCAGCACTTGGTAGCAATGTCATGTCTGATGAGGGTTGAACTCCCAGGTCCTAATGTTGTTCGGATTGCTCAATTCCATCTATTTAGAATCAATTATGTTTCATACTCTCCGCCAAAAAAGTTTTCTTGCTGACTCAGTTGCTCCTTCTGAGTTTTCATGATCAGGTTTAGGGCAACTGCAGGATATGGGTGCTAGACTGCAGAGTTGAAGAGGGAAAGAGGGCAGGCAAATGGAATCCAGGAGAGGAAGAGAAGTTAAAACGAAAGGAGGTGCTTGATTCTGATTAAGAAAAAAAAGCTGAGAGTTAGCTAAATTTAATTAGTTTTTAATTTCTTCAACTTAATAAATAACAAATTTGTTTTTAATAAAGTATTTTAATTCAGCTTCCCAGTACACGTGCTACACCTTTGTCAGCTGACCATAACATTATGCACCACAACTCCAGATTTCAGTTTCTTGTGGTTCTGCGGTGTTAAGATATTTGTGGATGTTAGGACAGCCACTTCTGAAAATTTAGGCATTATTACTGACAATCAAGTTTCACGTTGATGACTTTGTAGACAAAATTATTGATGCAGGATTCCTAATTCTGGACAGCATGTGTTCACACTTTCTATAATAATTTACAAATTTAGATTGACTAGTTGTTCTCGGATAGCACCCCTCTCATTAGAAATTTTTTGATTTCGAAATATATCGAAACATTGGGTAGTAAGAAAAAGGGGGATGCTGTATTTCCAGAATTAGATTTCATATTCGAATAAATCTTGTAATAACTTAAAAATACTAAATAATATTATAGAATTAATTCTTTGAAAAAAACACGATAAATAAGAAAACAAATAAAAAATATCTACCATATCTACTCGCAATTTTTTTACGAATTGGGCTCTGAAACCAGGTGCTTTTGATATGAAATTGTTAAATAAAGGATGAGATATACTAGTACAGTAAGAATATCACACTATATCACCGTCACAGAAGTAAAAGTTGGTATAAAATTAAAAACTACTAATGGAGCATTAAATTTAGTAAATTCATTTATCAATCATAAAATCATTTTGTCGTTCACTTACTATAATGGAATTTATGAAAACAACCTATAAAAAATAATAATACTATATAAATCATAATTTTCTGAACCATCAACAATATAAAACATATTATAAATTCACATCTATTAACAATAAACCAAACCATAACGGTTTCTTTTTTCACCAACCTACTAGTATCCATAGGGATTCATAAGAATGTTTCCGCTACACGTGAACTATTTCTCTTAACAATCTCAATTACAAAGCCGTCTCCATACCCCGTCCGGATATGAGCACTAAAACATTAAATCTCAATATTCCGTCCAGTATGAGGGTGAAGTTGGCCGTTCTCATACCCCGTCCGGTATGAGTGCCAAATTATTCAGTTTGCATACCTCGTCCGGTATGAGACAGTGTTCACGGTAGGATTTCCTGTCTACCTGTTCCGTCCACCATTTCTCAAAATATCTAATAAGACTGCCTTTTCATCTAATCATTTAATCATACAATTTTTTTACCGTTTAAACTTCATTTTTTCCGATTCAGCAGTAAAGATATAAAATAAACCATACATGCGTTCAAAGTCATAAAATAAATAAATAAGATACCATAATGCAGGTAAGCTGTAAAAACAATCAACAACAGCAGTAGATAATTTTCGATTCCGACTCTATTAGCAACCTGTAATTAATTATACATGTTTACTAAAATCGCACAAAATACTACATTATTATTTATTTAAACTTCAGTTCTATGATAGAGAATAGGGTGAGGGATCCTTACTCGATTTAACGCCGAAAGCTAAACGGTTTACTACTCCTACGGGCGATCCCTAGGTTCTCTGAATTTTTCTGTAGGAATTGAAATGCGTTTATAATACCTACAAATATTCCAAATAAACTCAAAATCAGTCCCAGGGCCCACTCGACCAATTTCAAAACTTCGACACGGTGGCTCTGCCTTGCTCCAGCGCCATTGCCGCCGCTCACGGCGGCGGTCCGCCTCAGGTCGGCCATTTTCAGCCGATTTTGCATTGATTCTTATGAGCAAATACGTTAGAGGGCCTTGATTGGCCGAAAAAAAATACGAAAAACCGAAACTCACTGGCGACGGGGCTCTCCGGTGCGACGGCTCCTCCGGCTCACGTTGCGGTTGGGTGTTTCGTTTCGGTCAATCTGTAAAGAAGAAAACAGTGATCATAACGGTGAAAAAATTACGCGAAACAAGAATCGGGAAGGGCATCGGAGGCGGTTTGTGAAATTCTCCGCGACTGTGCCGCCGGGCTTCACCGGTGTTTTCCGGCCAATTGGTTGGTCTTTTCACTCCGATTTGACCATAGGTGAGCTTAAAATTGAATTTCATGCAAAAAAAAAAGTTTTTACCTTTTTTGGCAGTCGGAAAGGGATCCGTTGCGGCGGCAGGTTACAGCGGTCGGCTCCCCGGCGGCTAGGTCGTCTTCTCCGGTGAGAGGTTCTGGCGGCTAGGTTAGGGTTTGGTGTGGATGTGAGTTATTTATATACATTCGCTTTTGATCTGGACAGTCAATCGTGTTTGATCTGTACCGTCCGATCGCGATTAAATAAAAAGTGAATCTGAACCGTCTATCGCGATTCACTCTGGGCTGTCCGATTGCTTTTGAATTTTGTCGTTCGATTGTGTTTGGGAGGGAGCGCATCTAGGTTGTTCGTGCGCGTGAGAACAGACCTCAGTTGTTCGATCGCACGCACGCGGATCACCCACGTGACCCCCCGTCCCCCGCATGGCCTCCCGCGTTAGCGCCTCTGCCACTTGGTGCGTTCTGGTTGGTCAAAGCTGCTGACTCAGCGTTTGACGTAACGAAACTTCCTAAAATTGCGTTTTGCTTTCTATTTTTCGTATTTTCTTTCAAAAATATTTTTAGAATCCAAATTTTTATCTATTTTTTGCAAAATTATTTTCAATTAAATCATCCTTATATTTTATTTCATTTTTTTACTCTAAATAAATTAAAATAAAATACAATAATCAAAATAAAATAATAAAAATTTATATTTATTAATTTTTAATCACCAAAAAAAAAAAATTGTGTGTTACAGATACTATTTTCATAACACTATCTATGTTTTGTTACTTTTATTTTTAAGTTCACTTTCTTAATTAAATCAAACAAATTTGTTTTATATTTTCTTATAACTATATTTTTATTAATATATATATATATATATATATATATATATATATATATAAAGGTTTCTATATGGTATAGGAGTAACGTGAGGTGATCCAAGGTTGATGGCTATAAATTTCCAAGATGTCAAACCAGTTTTCTGCACAAGATTAACCGATCCCCTAACTCCAAAGTCCCCATCATGGATTTTCCTTCTGATTACATCCACTCCATTTCTGTTTTCTTGACTTTGCTTATGATCTATGCTCTCTCAAAAACCTTCTTGTTTAAGCAGAGTAATAAGAGCAGTGCTGCTCGCAAAATCCCTGAACCATCTAGACCATGGCCCTTGATTGGTCACCTCCATCTTCTAGGCCGCCATGACCCAATTTGCAGACAGATGGGTTCCATGGCCGACATGCTAGGCCCTATTTTCTGGCTAAAACTAGGACGCCACCGCCTGCTTGTGGTAAGCAGCCCAGAACTCGTTAAGAACTGCTTCACAACCAATGACAAAATTCTAGCCACCAGGCCGAGCATAGCAGCCGGGAGGTACATGGGCTACAACAACGCTATTCTGGCGCTCGCACCGCAAGGCAAATACTGGCGTGACATCCGCAAGCTGGTCACCGTCGAGCTCCTCTCCACCGACCGACTCGAGCTCCTCAAGCACATTCGCTTCTTAGAAGTGGACACGTTCATCAAAGAGCTGTATAAGCAGAGTGCGGCAGTTGACCTCAGCAAGTCCTTCGAGGGGTTGACCTTCAACATGATACTTAGAATGGTTATGGGCAAGCGTTACTCGAGCGATGACTATGGGGAAGGGAATAGTGAAGTGTCGCGGTACAAGTCGGCTATCAAGAAAGCGGAGTATTTAAGCGGGGTGTTCGTGGAGGCAGATGCAATTCCATGGCTGGAGTGGCTGGATATTCAGGGACATGTGAGGTCAATGAAGGAGACTGCTAAGGAACTGGATAGTGTCATCTCGGGCTGGCTAGATGAGCATCTGCAGAAAAGACGGCAGGCCACGGCGGAGCTTCAGGACAGTGATTTCATGGATGCCATGCTCTCCACCTTACCAGAAGATGCTGTCATCTCCGGCTATACTCGCCATATCATTGTCAAGGCGACTGCTCTGGTACCGAACATCATTAATGGCTCATGGATAAATAAATAAATTTGTTAAATTTTTATATCAATCTTATAGTAGGTGACAGAAACGGACTGATATCAGCTAGGTGATTGTACTGGACGAATAAGTGGTTAGGAAGAATTTCAAATGTGGTCATCCTGCTGGTGGGGGAAATGGAATTGTCTTTGTTTTTTTCCAAATTTTTTTTAAAAAAAAGGAAGAAATAGAAAACGATGATCACCAATCTTAGAAAATTAATATTTCTTTTTTCAAACCCAAAATTCTCATTTATTTCATTTTATTTTTATATGATAAAAGAAATGAAATTTATACATGTAATTCAATATTTGTTGCAGATTCTTACGCTAACAGGATCAGAAAGCATATCAATTACTCTGACATGGGCACTCTCCTTGCTCATAAACAATCCAACCGTGGTAAAGGTTGCACAAGATGAGCTGGACAGGGAAATAGGAAAGGAAAAATGGGTTGAAGAATCAGACATGAACAAGTTAAACTATCTGCAAGCCATCGTCAAAGAAACTCTGCGGTTGTACCCGCCGGGACCCATAACAGGCCTCCGGGAGGCCATGGAAGATTGTGACATCGGCGGGTATTTGGTGCCGAAGGGAACTCGGGTCATCGTCAACATATGGAAGTTGCAGAGGGACCCTCGCGTGTGGAAAAACCCATGTGAGTTTCGACCCGAGAGATTCATGGCAGATAATAATGGCGATCATCAGAACAAGTTTGAATTCATTCCTTTCAGCTCTGGTCGGAGAGGGTGTCCCGGTGCTACTTATGGTTTGCAGGTTGTGCAGTTGACGGTTGCTCGATTGCTTCAGGGATTCCATGTGAGAGCAGCCGTGGGAAGTAGTGTGGATATGCGAGAGGGATTAGGAATTTCGATGCCTAAGGTCAACCCACTACATGTTTGTCTCACGCCACGCCTTCATCACCGCCTCTATCACTAAATAATTAGTGTCATCTCGCTCTGTTATCACTAATTACAAGTTATGCCATGAGACGTACTTAATCACTTTATTATATGTACTAAGAAAGTTATATTAATAAATCAAGGATAAACTTTTTAATTATTTAAAATTTAATTATAATTAGACATATAATGTTAAATGTAAAAAAATTAAAGTTTTAAGTAAATTATTAAATTAACCTTTAAAATTTATTATTTGTTATAATTTGATTCTTAATATTTTTTGTTATAATTTGAAGTTCAACATTTTGAAATTTATTTCAAAAGTTTAGTTTATATTTATTTTTTAAATTAATAATTAAACTGTAGTAAATATTAAATTTTATAAATTAATTTAATAATATTTTCTAAAATTTTGACATAATAAATAACTATTTTGGTAATTATAAATTCGTATGGTACAGACAGAATTAATATTAATGGTAGGCAATTAAAACAAAAAAATAGTTACCTAATAATAATAATAAAAAAATTAGAACAATTAACTGGAACTTATAATTAACTCTTTTTTATGGGTAGAATTTTTCTAAAGTTATTCAAATATGATGACAACTAATGGCCTTTATGTATTCAAAAACAGTTAATGTTTTCTTGAAATGTCTTAATTTTGTTAATTTTAATGTTGAAAACATTTTAAAATTAGAAAGACGAGGGTATGCAAATATATATATACACACACACAGAGGCTCTGTTTATTGATCATTAAGATGTGTATGGTGTGAACAGAGATATTTGCATAGCAGGCTCCATTTATTAAGACTTTTGATAGGTATATGTTTGCACCTATATATATATATATGTGTATATAAATGGTATATCTGCACATATAAGTAAATAAGTACGTACAGGTTTTGCAGGTTCATGTGTATGCGAAAAAATTAATGATCATGATATGTACAGGCAACACTTATCTAGTTACACATCAAACTACAAACCTATACCTATTTACCTATCTACTTACATGTGCCACATAGACCACTTACGTGTATACATATATACATACGTACACACATCCTAGTCATCGATAGATGTAGCAAGCATGTACACTTCTCTGTTACCTAGTATTGCTTCTTCTGATGATGAGCAAATAAGTTCCTGATACATAGTATTATAACCATGATCATCTCTTTTACTGTGAGCATATATATCCACCTACAACCCTAAACCTACCTGCATGTGCCCCATAACCTATTTATATTACATATCAATATATATATATATATATGCACATAAGACCTGATATCATGCCTGTATACATATATAGTCTGTTCTACTTTGTATTTGTTCTTGTGATTATAAGAAGTCTTTCTAGTATTAGAGTTAGCTTAGCTACGAGATATTATATATATATATATATATGTTTGAGTTACTACAATACTTTGCAATACCAATTAAACTGGTAACTATGGGCATAAAAAGATTGAAAAGGAAAATTTAAAGAATCAAACTCAAAAATGGTTCTGTTCCACAAATTTTTTCAATACACTTTATATCCTTCTTATAGAATAAGAGAAGTGCGAATGCAGAGACTGATTAATTGGAGAAATTTAAAACATAATGAATGTTATCTTTAAAAGAATTAAGTTCCTTATTATTTCTGTAACTCCCAAAAAAGTTATGTTGGATAATACTAGTCCAAGTGCATTTATGAAAATAAAAGACTTTGAACAAATAATTAAAAGAAAATCTTTTAATTTTGAAAGAAATTTCAATCTTTAAAAAAAATTTCAAAAGCTTCTTATGATTACAAGAAGCAATAAAGAGGTACATATGTAAAGAAGAGAATGAATACATACATATATATATATATATATATATAGATTTGCAGGCACGATCTGGAGGAATGTATATATATGCAATATGATAAATAGAATATGGGACACATCCACCGTAGGTTTAGGTTTATAAGTTAATGTGAATAGGAAAACAGATGATGGTGACGAATATGCAGCACTTATTGACAGAGTTAGCCAGTGCAAAAATCAACTTCAGTTTTAATGCTGGCTCTACTATATATATATATGTATATATATATGCACTAACCCAACTTCTATTTCTCCCGCACTTGTTCCTTATAAACTAAGTGAAAGTCTTGAGTTCAGAAGCAGAGTTCTTTTTCTCTCGGGCTTATTCTTGCTTCACACTGGTCGTGTTCGTTCATCATCTGTGTTGATTTTGTTTTTTGAATTGAAATGAACTCTTCTCAATTATTTCTTTCGTTTTTCTTTACTATAATCTCCTTCTTACCGGGCCATGGAGAAATTTTTGATGTGAAATCATTTGACGCAGTTGGTGACGGTGTCACCGATGACACCCTAGCTTTTAGTAATGCTTGGCAACAATCTTGTCAAACCCAAGGAGCCACACTCTTGGTTCCTCAAGACAATACTTTCATGGTAAGCAAAATCACCTTTGATGGAGAGTGTCAAGGGGAACTTGTATTTCAGGTATGTTGTGTGTTTTTCTTCTTCTCAAAATTAAGACAATGTCCCAACATGCAATGCATACATATATATATATATATATTTACATATATGTGTCTGTATATTTGTATAATGGCCGCAATTAGTTAACATTTTTCTTTATAACAAGGTTGATGGAACTATAGTGGCACCAGGTGGACCAGATCAATGGCCGTCGGAAGCTAACCCCAAGGATCCATGGATTTTGTTTGAGAGTATTCATGGAATGCGTCTACAAGGTAATGGAATCATAGATGGCCGAGGACAGAAATGGTGGGATCTGCCATGCAAACCTCACAGGGTATGATATTTGATGACTTCGTTTTCATGCACACTATTTCAAAAATATTAAAACGTAATGAAATATCTTTTGAGAATAATGATTTTATAACTATGTTATGTTGTTAATTAAACAGAGAAGCAACGAGACAACACAATCTGTTCCATGTGATAGTCCCCTTGTAAGTATGTATTCATATTTTGTTTTGAATTATTTATAATACCACAAGGCTTTTTTCTCAATACAGACACTTAGATTCTTTAAGAGCTCCAACATTACACTGCACGGACTTAATATTAAGAATAGTCCTCAATTTCATGTCAAATTTGACGAATGTGAGAATATCCATATTGAATCACCCGGTGATAGCCTAAATACTGATGGAATTCATTTGGGAAGAACAAAAGATGTTCAAATAAATAACTCGGTTATATCAAACGGTAAAATTATTTATTTCTTTCGTTCTCATGACTTAATTAGCTTAATTTTTGCACGCTCTTGATATTTATTTATTTTTTATCAATGATTTTTTTTTTTTCTTAGGAGATGATTGCGTATCAATTAGAACATATTGTTATAATGTGAATATAAACAACTTAACATGTAGTCTAGGCCACGGAATAAGGTATATTAATCTCTTCTCCGACTTCATAATCTTTTATATGCAAAGTTATGAGTAACTTTTGATTATAATTTTTTTAGATTAAGTCTAAAAAATTTATTAAGTTGACTTTAAACTAATATTTTACTAATTATTCGCAGTATTGGTAGCCTCGGGGAGGATCACTCTCATGCTTGTGTTTCCAATATTACAATTACAAATTCAATAATCAATGGTGTTCGTATTAAAACTTGGCAAGGAGGGTCGTTTAATATCACTTTCAATTATATTCAAATTGAAAGTGTACGTTTTCCAATTATCATTGATCAATATTATTGTTCCACAGAGAAATGTAAGAATGAATCTAGTGCCGTCATGATCCATGATATTTACTATGAAAATATCAAAGGCACGTATGAAAACAAAAATGGAGAGAGTTCACCTGTCAATTTTGCTTGTAGTGATGCGCTTTCGTGTAAGAATCTTAAGTTGGTAGATATCGAGTTACATCCCGCTCCAGGTGAGAAGAATGCATATCCCTTTTGTTGGAATGCTCATGGAAAAGCTCTTAATTTTTCTCTTCCAATAGTTAATTGTTTGAATGAAAATGGATTTCCATTACCAATAGAACATATTTGTTGAATTATTAGATCTTGTATTTCATTTTCTAATAAATTTTAGTATTGAATTTTTTAACATTGTCCAATATTGTTATTACTAATAATTTTTAATATAAAAATATTGTTCGAAATATTCAAATCTTATATTTATAAATTAAATCAAGAACGAAAGTCAAAATATCAAATTTTATCAGGATCAAAATAAAGTAATAGAATCGGTTAAACTTACTAATTATAATTAATTTAACTAATTTCTATGTTTATACATTTTTGGATCATAATCGAACCAATAAAATCGATTAACTTTAACACAATTTTAACATTTTTGACTCGCGTCGCACTAATTAATCTTAAACTAAATAATTAAGTTAATACGGCTAATGGCGATATTATTTTTAATTTAAATTTACAAAACACAAATCTTAATTTAGATTTTCGTCCTAATCTAACATTAATTAACTCGCATATAAGGTTGTTTCTTTTTTTTTTTTTTTTTTGTTTACTTAGTTAATTTTTTAATTATCATTCTTATTCTTATTATCAAATTACAAGGAAGGTTGCTTACCAGTTTTTTAGTCAAGATGAAGATTTTCTTCATTGTTCTTTCTTTTACTTATTAATTAAGAAATCTCATAATTTTTTAATCATTTAATCTTTTTAAAATTTTTAGTTAAAATTTAATAATAATAATAATAATGATTAGGCATAATTTATTATTATCCGTTTTAATTGTTATTATTTTTTCCCTAATTTATTGAGATTTGGATTGCATTTTATTTTGGACAGGATCTGGATTGAATTTAGTCAGGACAAAATTGAATATTATCAATTAAGATTCACTTAATTAACATAATAAATCTTTTACTAATGAAATAAAATAATCAACTAAGTAAAAAATATATATTTAAAAATATACAAAGAATTTTTATTTTTTTATTTTTTTTACTAAAGTGTAAATATATATTATTTTGCATAATTTGAATCTTAGTATGATTTTATTCAGCTACTAATACAACCTATTTCTACTCTTGACTACTTAAAAGAGTCCAAGATCAAACCAAAACATAAGCAGGCAAGAAATCAAAGTCAAAACACTCCCCAAATCAAATCAGCTTCTGTTACCAAACAGAACGCCAATTAATCCGTTACAAAATCTAATTGGTCTAAATACCAAAACCACGTGTCACCAAATGATTGGCTGAGTTTTCAAGAGCAAACTTAACGCAACGTAACCTAATAAAACCCCCCACTCTGCTACTGCATGCGTTCTTCGTGTCGTCCTAAAACGCCTGCCTCTCTCTAGTCTTCCCCGTCTCCGCCATTTGTAGAAACAAAATCAGAAATCTCCTCTTTCTCTTTCTCTCTCTCTCGATAAAGTCAATTCAATTAAACAATTCGGATATCCTTGTATACATTTACAGGCTTTTGTATCTCGTATCTGGCTTTCTATCACGAGAAAAAAAAGAGGAGAGATGGGGCAGAAGAGAGATCTGTCAAGAGCGCAGATGCTGTCTGGGTTCGTGAGGAGGCAGTCGATGAAGGTGAAAATTTTGATGGGAGTTACGTTATTTTTATGTGCGTTGGTGGGTTTGAGGTTGTTGGTGAAAGACAACATAAGACACTTCTTTGTTGCAGCCGAGGTGGTTCATGCGGCTGGGATCTTGGTCTTGATTTACAAGCTCACTAAGACAAAGACCTGCTCTGGTATTTTTTTTTTCCATTATCGTCAAATATCTCTGTTTTTTTTTTGTTCTCTCTGTTTTTTTCCCGAGGGGTAATATAAAAATTTACCAGAGTGTATTGAATCTCTCTCTCTCTCTCTCTCTCTCTCTCTCTCTCTCTCTCTCTCTCTCTGTTTTATGGAGTGCTGTACGATTGATGGCTTTGATTTGATGTTCGGTGGTTCTGAATTGTCTTATCTTGTTCATCTCAGCCAGGGGAAAAACCAGAGAGAATTTAGATTCCTTTTCAAAATCATAACTTACTTGATGTTAATATTGAACGTTTTGCATTCAATTCTGCGAGACATTACACGATTGATGTGATAATCGCAGATTAAACAAATAAGCAAAAAACTTGGGGGGCTAAATAGGGTTTAAGTCGGATTATACTATCGTGTCTGAAAAATATTAGACTACGTATGAAATCAAAGGTATGTTGAATTAGAAAAGGTGACAATTGAGAACACAGAAAGTTCAATTTGGTTTCAGAGTGATAAATTTGGTGAGCCAAGTGAACAAAGAAACCAAGCTTGTCTATTTTGTCACAACTAAAATTTTCATTAGCCCTGATAATCAAGTTGTTGACTTAGGAGTGTGATTTTATTCAGGTCTTTCACTCAAGTCTCAAGAACTCACAGCTATATTTCTAGCTGTACGATTGGCTTGCAGCACCATGATAGAGGCAGACATTCACACGGTGCTAGATTTCGCCACCATTGTTTCGACTGGGTGGGTTATTTATATGATACGTCGTAAGTTGAAGGCCACTTACATCAAGGAGCTGGACGATATGCCCATCTACTATTTGGTAAATTGCATTCTTCATTATCACTACTCTTATAATATAAACAATTCATTGTAATCGTTACAAATTCGTTCAAGATTTTAAAATAATTAGTTCAATTAATTACTCATCAACTACTTATTATTTGTATGACACAAAACTCTGTAGATTTATTTCTTTAACATGGTATCATCACTCGGCTAGTTCTGCATCCATACTATTTCCTAGTACAATTTTGATTAAAGAAATTAATTGACTTATTCTTTTTTACTTTATCTCTATTTTGTTTTATTGATTCAGTCGATTATTGTTTGGAAATTAGAAAATATGTTTAAACAGACACTTCAAAAATCTTCCTTCACTTCATTGATTTTGTTTGTTCAATATGTGATAGTTGGTACCTTGTGCTATTCTGGCTGTAATTATACACCCTTATACACATCATTCAAGGATTAGTCGAATTATGTGGGCATTCAGTGTCTTCTTGGAATCTGTTTCAGTCGCACCTCAACTTCGAATGATGCAGAAGGCAAAGGTAAAATACCACCACTTGAGTTCAAACTATGCTAATTCTCTTTCGCAAGTTAGTAATTTTGTTTACGTTATTTCTCAGATGATAGAACCATTTACTGCGCATTATGTATTTGCTCTTGGTGTTGCAAGATTCTTTGCTTGTGCTCATTGGATAATCCAGGTCAGTTTTTGTTTTTTAAGCCGCGAGCACGGAAGTATTCATTCAACATTTGTATTTTTCATAAGGACATTCTCAACATAACCTTGTAGATTTATCTCATATGATATGTATTTTCCAGAGTATATGTAACTTTCCTGTATTCTTCAGAATTATCTCATGTCTTTTGAAGTCATCTACGAAGTCAACAGGAGAAAGGGGCATTGAAAACTTTTACCGTGAAGAATCTCTAATGATCAAAACAGTAGAAAGTTTGTTTTTTTTAATCGGAAGAGATAAATGCCTCAAAAGAATAGCTTGAGCTTTTTAACTTTTAGAATTCGTGGTTTATGTCTAAAAAATTGTTTTAGTTTTTCAAGTGATATCACTCTCGTTTCCAGCTTGTTCATATTTCATCTTTCCGTTGAAAATGCAGATTTATGTAACCCGAGGAACGTATTTATTCTTCATTACTGCCGGATACTTCTGGTTCCCAGTAGCTCTCCTCGCAGAAATTGTTCAAACATTCATCCTTGCTGACTTTTGTTACTATTACGTAAAGAGGTAAAACTGTTTTGTTTTCTTTCATTTTAGTCACATTTTGATTCTCTGTTGTTGCTTGCACAAAATTATATCTCTGATTTTAATTTTACTGTCTAAATCTTTTTTTTTTTTTCTTTCAATTGCAGTGTCATGGACGGCCACCTTATTTTACGCATGCCTATATAACATTTTGATCTAGTAAAATCGAAGAGGATTATGATGTACATTTCAAATTCACTTTTTTGAATCTTAATTTTTTAGCAAAAATATATATGGGGACTTTGGTTCTAGTCCTGCCCAATTGGGACTATAATCTCCTCTGCTTGTTTTTCTAATTCAATTGATTACTTTCTCTCTTTGATATGATTTCTGATTATTGCAAGAAAATTACCATGAATTTTAGATCACCATAGCCATTTGTTTTGAAATGAGAATGTCACTAATTCAATAAGATAATTTTGAATGTCAACAATCAATTAATAAACCTTGACAAAATTCATCACCCTTCGTAAATATTTTGACAATTTATAAAATTTGTACTGCAGAAATAACTTTAATATTTTCAAATTTCATTATTATTCTGAATATTATTCCTTAAATCACATTAAACCCAAATCCATCTAATCCAGACAACCCTTTTTATTAACCCCGAAATCTCAACCCCAATCCCATGTTTTCCACGTAAGAAACGTCACCGTCCCGTTCCGTTCGTTTCTCGCTTCGTTTTTTGACGGGGGTGTTTGCTGTTAAATGAAGACAGAAGCAATAGGCTGATCCACGTCTCACCTCTCTGTTCGAGGTCAAGGGAAGCGAGAGAAACAGAGTGATGAGAGAGAGGGAGGAAAATAGAAGAAGCAAACTGTCGGGATAGACGAGAAGGAGCTCCCAAGTCGTGCAAAATCATAGGCGGTTTTGGAGTAGCAGCAAAATGCAGAGGTCACCGTGGTAATCGCCAAGAATTTGCAGTGAAGGACTAGAACCACCAAGTCTGGTAACGGCGAGCCGAGCTGGAGCACGCGAAGAGGACAACGGATCCCGCAGATATAAGAAGAGAGCCTCAGAGGCGATTTTGAAGAGGAGAACGGAGAATCTAGGGCGTCAGAGAAACGAGGCGAAGGAGAAGGAGAGAAAACTCGGGAAAAGGTTCTCAATTAGGATTTTCTAAAAGGGTGTCGTCGAAGCCGTAACAGCGGCCTTAGGTTCATACCACAAGAAAATTGGAGAGAGAGCGAGAAGATAAAATCAGGTGAAAAAGGAAAGCCTTTTTTGGGTTTCTTCTTTTGAACCGAAAGGGGAATAATCGGGAGTTAGAATCAAGGGAGAGAAAGAACAAATTTATAGGGTTTGAGAAAGAAAGTAGGCTTGAAGATAAAGGTTAAATCAAATCTCTCTTCCTCCTTTACTGCTTTGTTACTTCCATTTTGCGTCTGAACTTGAGAATAAATGAAATCAGGCTTTATTTTTTGTATTCATTTCTATATGGATGAAGTGTCTAGCTGCTTTTTCATTTCCATTTTCATTTTCCGTTCCTTTCTTTTCTTTCCAGTAGGTTATTGGTCTTTGTTTGATACTGTTTGATGTTTCTGTGAGAAAGTTCGTAATGCTTCTTGTTTAGGTCTTAGTTCATTTGGAGGTAGAATTTGGTTCATGTCATGATTGTTGATTATATGGATTAGTTAGCTTTTGAGTTAATGCAGTTAAACATTTAAGACAAGGGCAAAATACCCTGGCAATCCCTCCTACTATTTGATTTTTTTCTGTATGAGCCTCTTAATTTTTAGTCTATTTTAACATTAAAATCTTACCCGATCCACTCTCAACCTTAACTGCCTTTTTGGACAGTTTTATCTCGAACACGTGGCTGATGATATGTAAAAAATTAGAATATGTAAGTGATGATGTGATGTATGACGCGACAGTTATGTTAGATTAAAAAACTCAAAATTCAAAGTCTCTGATTTCTGCTTCTTCATGTCTATCCTCTTCGTCTTTTGAGATTGAAGAGTATTTTGATCCGAATTGCTTGTGCATTGGCTAATATGTTACTCTATGGAGAATTTAGGAAAATTTTTGGATATCCTGATTGATATGTAAATATTTTTTGTTCATAGGTTGGCACCCATTTGGTGCTTGTATCCAATGATATATGCTATACTTTTTATTTAAAAAAATATTGACTAACATGTTGGAATTTTATATCAATATGGTCATATCTGAACTAATTTATTTTTGGTTATATCCTGTTAATTTATTTTTATTGGAGAATCATGTTTAGAAGGTAAGAGTATTTGGAATGTGAATTGTTGCACATTTGTATCTGTGAAGGTCCTTGAAGGCTACTGTGTTGAACTCTAATCTCAAAATTGTCAACTTTGATCTGATTTATTTTGAGTCTAAATTGCTCCATCCAAGACCAAAGATGGAGTTTACAGAGATCCTAGCGACAGTGGCAGAATTGTTTGTGCATCTCATGTTTCAAAAACTGTCAATACTGCCAATATCAGGTGTTGGTCTTGGGAAATTGCTGCTGTTTGTGGTAGTGGGCCAACATGGCAGTGTCTATTGGAAGAAAGGGAGTTCTTGAATATTACCTTGATTGGATTCTGAGGAGCCTTTAGATTACCAATGTGGTTGGATAGTAGCACCACAATGAGTGTAGGGAGATAGAGAAAGCTGTTGGAGGAGCAATGAAGTTAGTGCAACTAACTGGTTCATGTGCCTATGACAGATACACATGTCTGCAAATTCGAAAAATATTCCAGACTCAGCCAGAAGTTTAGGGTTTTCAGGCACTACAATTGGAAGGAGGTAGAAGGAGATGATAAGGAATAAGATGGCACTTGGAATTTAGGGTTTTATGAGATTGTTGCTTGAACAAAGAGTGGGGCTCAGAGGAAGAAGATGGGAAGAATCAGGGACCTAGATGGAATTTTGAGTTTTTGACATGATGTGGCTGCCACATTGAATGTCAGGGTATGTCCCATGTCACCGCTTACGTGTTCTAATTTTGACTCATCATTAGCCTTGTATGTAAGATTAAACAACCCATAAACAGCAGTTAAGACTGAGACTGGATGGGGTAAAAATTTGAAAGTAATGGATTAAAACATGCCAAAAAATAGTACAAGGGTTTGGAGGAAAAATATCAAATAGTACAGGAGCTGATAGAGTACTATAGCCTTTAAGAAGATGATGCCTTGAAGGCGGTTGAGAAAATGCCATAAAGGTAGCCGGTTTCTTCTCTAAATGTATGAGTTGCTTGAGGAACCTGGTTAGTCTGTGTGCTTATATCTGACATGGATGGGCTGTTTTAGTTTGATCAAGGCCTGATTGTTTTAGAATGGGTATGGTGCCATGGAACTAGATTAGACAAAATAGTTTGATATGCTGATCCTGATGTTTTTACATGCCTTAGTTCAGTAATTTTTCATATTATATCTTCATCATGAGAGGATTCTGATTTTTCTATCTTTCATAATAGTCTCAGCTTTGGGTTTATTGAGCAAAACTGCGAGGTAAATAGGCATGATAAATCACTCTTGTTTCAACATGCTTTTGGATGTGCATATGGTTAAACAGGCCCTAAAAAGCTTTTGGTTTGGTACATTTGATTCAGTAATTGATAGGTTTCTTTGAGAACTATGCAGAATAGAAAGTTGCTGGTTTCTTTGAGGGTGCATTAGTCTTTTCCGATAATAATATACCATTAGCAATTGATGTTTGGATGTCTGTTAAATATCATTTTGATAAGTGAATTTATTTCAAAAAAAAAATCATTTTGATAACCGAAGAACACTCAACTTTGTTCCAAGTGAATCATCCATGAGGCTCAAATGGGAGTGCTGGAGGCTGTTGAACATAAGAGGGGAAGAAGTTAAGAGTTTTATTCAGAATAAATATTTGATTGTTGAAGATGAAGTTGTGAGTGGGGGATCTGTTGTAACTTGTTTAATTTTTTGATGGCTACTTGGAATGGCAAGTTTATTCAACACAATAGAAGGATATTAGTTGATGTCTGGTTGTATGTTCAATTTTATTACAATAAGCATCAAGAGCTTCTTATTGCAAGAGCCTGTGCTAGAGAGGACACGTGAGCAAGGATTTAGGAAATAGATACAGCAAAGCATCCACTTTGGCACCAATTCAGTTGAGAATTAAAGGAGATAAGAGGCAGAACCTTCTTTTCTATTTTGAAATACCCAATTTCCTTTTTCTGTTTTCCGGTTCATTGCCGATACTATGTTTTCAGCTTAAACATCCTTGAAGGCAAGGATGCTTTTATAGGGAGGGTAATGGCAAGACCCAATTAATAATTAGAGTTTATTGGAAATAATTAATTGAGCTGTTGGGATTACTGAAATTAGGTAAGAATTAGTTTTAATTAGTTTCTTTTAGCTACAAAAGGTTGAGTTGGAAATTCATTAGTTTGTTTCAGCTATGAAAGGTATAGTTGGGAACACGAGAGCTTTTGAGGACTTGAGAGATGATTTTGATAAAGTTAGAGATAGATAGTTTCAGATCCTAAATTTTTTTATTACGAGTCATCCTCTTTATACAATGGATAATTTTGGAGACCTTATTAATGTTTTGATTGACATGTAAATATTTTTTGTAAATGGGTCAACAATCTCTTGGTGCTTGTGAATGCATGAATCACGCCATACTTTTTGTCTTAAAAAAAAAAGAATTGTATCCATAAAATGTGAATGAAAATTTCAAGCTTCTCTCTACAGCAATTCCTCTTTTATCTTCATCTTTCTTACTCTTTCTTCTCCTTAAATTTTAATTCTGCTTGCATCTTCTTCTAGATACTTTTCTGTTTCTTTTGCAATTCTTCTTCTTCCTTTATTTCTTCACAAATCAGGACAGGTTCCTGAGAGAACACTGCGGCACAATTTTTGCCCATGAATATTAGTTCATTTGGAGTTAAAAGTTAAGTTTTTTTTTTTTTCTACCAAGAAAAATTCAACCTTTGTTGGTTACATCTACATTTAAGATGCTTCATGTTATTTGATGTAATCAGGACCAAGGAGGGCATTGAAGTTGAATTTCAAATGAAGCATATAATTAAGATCTTGACCCTATTTGTGACTATATCTGCCTTTTGGATTGGGCTCATACAGGCATCAGTAGTTTCACGGAGCCACACTTGGTTGGTGAGTGTTTTTTTTTTTTGGGTCCTATTTTCCTTGTCAAGTTATTTTCATTTTGCATCTTTTCCCTCTGATTTTTGGTTTACTAGGTGAGCTTTAATTTTTGGTGTTTTTGCAGCTGCCAATCTACTTTATAGTGTCGTTAGGATGCTATGGTTTATTAATGGTTGGAATTGGTCTGATGCGATTTCCAACTTGTCCTGAAGAAGCACTGCTGTTGCAGCAGGTATTTTACTTTTTTGTTTATTTATAACTGCAGCTTGTTTATTGTTTGCTGTTGAATAGTCCCGGTTACTTGAAAATTATGTAAGAGATGAGGTTCTTTGCTCTCTAGTTTTTGTTGTAGTAATTACCCATAGAAGACTTGATTGGCTTGAAGGCTAGCTCTCTAAGAGAAGAGAACTGGTTGTGGCTGGTGTTTAGGCTACATGCTTCATTTAAGGGTCTTTGCTCTCTCAGAATCAAGGAAAATATTATCACGAACAACCAGTTAACCGAGCATGTCAAATATGAATATCAATGGAAATAGAGATCTTGGACATGCTGAATAATGTTTGTAGACTGGCAGACGCAATGGTCAAACAAAACCACTAGAGTCAACAATATTTGTCATTCCGTCTACTGATCTGCGTTACCTTATCTGCAGGACATTCATGAGGCCAAGGGCTATCTGAAGCACAAAGGCGTTGATGTTGGTTCTAACTAGCGAGCTTATCGCAATTTTTCGAAGATGAGAAAAAGGGACTCCAAGTAGTAGCCATAAAAGGTTCTTATTTGTTTTCCTAATTTAAAAAAAAAAGAAAAAAAAAAAAGAAAAGAGAGCGAGAGTGCCAATCTCAACTGTAACACCCAACTATTTCTTTATTTATTATTATTATTATTATTTTAATTTATTTTAATTTATTTTATATAAATATAAATAAATATTAATAGAATTTAATTTAATTTAATTTATTTTAATGAAAATAATAATAATAACAAAAATGAGTAAAAATTATTTAAGGATTTAATTGAAAACAATTTTAAAGAAAATGGGTGAAAATTTGGGTTATGGAGTTATTTTTAAAAGAAAAATCGAAAATTGAGGGTCAAAACGTAATTTAAAAAAATTGTGTCACGTCAGCTGGCCGGTCAGCAGTACTGGCCAACCAGGACGCGCCAGGTGGCGGAGACGCTGACGCGGGAGGCCACGCAGGAGGGAGCCACGTGGGCGATTTGTGTGCGCGCGATCGGACGGTTGAGGTCCGTTACCGCGCGCACGGACGACGCAAATTGCATTGCGCACGGACGATCCAGATTGAATCGTGCACGTACGGTCCAGATTAAATTGCGATGAACGGTGCAGATTCATTCCCTATTTAATCGCGATCGGACGGTTCAGATTAAAAGCGATGAACGATTCAGATCAAAAGTGGATGAGTATAAATAACTTCATTCGCACCCAAAGTCTAACCCTAGCCGCCAGAGCCCCTCGCCGGAGAAGACAGCCCAATCGCCAAGGAGCCGACCGCCGCCACCCGCCGCCGTACCGAAGCAATTTCTGGTCGCCAAACAAGGTAAAAATTCTACCCTTTGCTCATATTTGATTTTAAACCCATCTGTTGCCAAATCGGAGCGAAAGTACCGGCCAATTGGCCGGAAAATGTCGCCGAAGTTCAGTGGCACCGCCGTGGGGTGTCTTGCTTTTTGCCTCTGATGAGGCCTTCCCGATTCCCGTTCGATGTGATTTTTCCACCGTTGTGATCACCGTTTCCTCCTCTACAGGTTGACCGGAGCAAAACACCCAACCCGCGACGTGAGCCGGAGGAGCCGCCTCACCAGAGAGCCCATCCGCCGGTAAGTTTCGATTTTTCGTGTTTTTTGGGCCCACCGAGGTCCCTAAGTGTGTTTTTTCATAGGAATCGATGCAAGTTTGGCTGAATTTGGCCGAAAACAGCCAACTCAAGGCGGATCGCCGCCACTCGCGGCGACACCGTCACCGGAGCAAGGCGGAGCCACCGTACCGATATTCCGAAATTGGCCGAGTAGGCCCTGGGTCTGATTTTTAGGTTATTTGGAACATGTATAGGTACCGTAAGTGCGTTTCAATTCCCGGGTAAAAATTTAAGAAACCCAGGAACCGCCCGTAGGTGCAGTGAAAATATAGTTTTCGGCGTCAAATCAAGTAAGGACCTCTCACCTTATTTCCTATCATGAAATTGAAGTCTGAATAAATGATAATACTGTATTTTGTACAAATTAAATACATATGCATAATTAATTACGGTTGCTAATGGAGCTCGAACCGGACATATTTCTCTATCAATTCCTGTTTGATTTATTTTACAGTTTAAATGCATTATGGTATCTGGTTTATTTATTCTATGATTTTGAATGCATATATCACTACTTACTTCACTATTGTTTGATTTTTGGAATCTAAGATATGCTTGTTTTGTTGGATGTACGTTACTTGTGTATGTATTTATGTTTGATTTGGTAACGGAGATTAAGGACAAATAGGAATGGGATGAGATTTGATAAGTGGATAAGATGACGGCCTCACTAGATATCCTAGGAGATGGTGGATGGACCGAGTTCATAGGAAACTCTACCGTGAACGTTGTCTCATACCGGACGGGGTATGGAGACTTGGTCATTTGGCACTTGTACCGGACGGGGTATGGGGACGGCCTGCTTCACCTTCATACCGGACGGAATATTGAAGTTTATTATTTTGGCGCTCATACCGGACAGAGTATGGAGACGGCCCTGGAATTAAGTTTGTTAAGGAAATTGTTCACGTGTAGCGGGGACCCATATGGATCCCCATGGATACTAGTAGACTGATAAAAATGGGCAATTATTGTTTGATGGTTTGAATATAAAAGTGTGATATATGCTATGTTACAGATGATATATGAATTCATGATATTTATAATATTATTGTTTCCATAGGTTGTTTCTATAAATCTCACTGCGGTAAATGGACAGTAAATGGTTTGATTATTGATAAACGAATTTGTTTAAATCTACTGCTCCAATGGTTGTTTTAATTTTCTACTAACATTTACTTCTTTGACGGTGATTAATGTGATACTTATTGGGTTAGTGTAACTCATTCCTTATTTAACCATTTCATATCAGGAGAACCTGATTCCTGAACCCGATCCATAAAAAGACAGCGAGTAGATGCTAGATACCTTATAGTTTCCTTTATTTTTCTTATTTATCGTATTTCTTTTAGAGAACTTATTCCGTGATATTGTTTGGCATTTTTAAGTTATTGTGTAAGAGATATTAACCTTAATATTTTATTTCGCTTTCGCATTTAGATTATTATATGTATTTTCTTTTAAATTTTCGGTGTCGTTACAGTAACTATAACTGTAAATTTAATTTTTTGTTTTCTTTCCCAGGAAGTAGCAGGGCAGAATCAATGATGGAGGAATGAGGAAGGTGAAGCGAGGTATACATACCCCTATTATTTTTTTACTTTGAGATGATGAGGTTAATAAGATAAATTGCATTTGGGTGATTGTTGATAAGATATCTGTTTCCTAACAATAACATGAAAATGATCGATAAGAGTGAAATACGTGCAATTTCTATTGTGATTATCCAACCATGTTCTGAATTAATTAATTATAGTTATAAATAAATTAAATTTGACTTCTCTCCGAAAATGTAAGCAATTAATTAGTTATTCAGACGATTGTAATAATAATTTTAATAGAATAAAAATAATGATTATAGTCTTCCTACCGAATGATTAGTGTAAAAGAAAATACTATAATTAATTAATTATTTTAATCATTCTAACTTATGATAAATAAATAAAATTAATTTTAATTCTCTACCAATATAGTTAAATTTTTCTATACAAATTTATTTGAACAAATTTCATATGGTTGAAGAACCGAGTATTTTGAGAAAATATGTGTAAGAAATGATTTCGTCGTCTCTTTAAGAAAAGAAGAAAGAAAGAAATGCGTGCATCATTAAAACTGAAGGTTTCAGGGAAAATGGGGCCCACGAGCCAAGCCAAACCAAACCATCACGTGATGTGTACACGTGGAAGTTACAATCTCCACGTGCTTCACTCGTCTCTACAGAACTAAGTCAGTCGAGTCTCAAAAGAGTAGGAGAAATCGGAATGGCAATTCCGTAATTTAAGTCCAAGTTTAGTGGCGTTTGTTAGTTATTATTTGCTGCCGTTCCATCTTCCGCATTGGTTGCATCGCCTGAGATCCCTATAAAACGCTCTTTTTTCGGAAATTAAAAAGGGCCAAAAAAGAAAGAAAAAGAACAGACAGACATACAGCAGAAAACGAACTCTTGCTTCTTTCTTCCCGTTCTTAAACGGAGAAGCGGGACGGAGAGGGAAGCGCACGCTCTGAGGAAGAGATGCTGAAGGTTCCATGCAATGCGGCGGATTCGCTGCAGGCCATGGCCCAATGCAGATTCCCGGGAGTCCGGAAGCCCGAGTCCAAGCCGGATCCCAACCGCCGATGGAAAGCTCTAGTTTGCCAAACACCTGAGCGGACCAGGGGTCCTGCTCCGCTCCGTTCGGTTGTGTCTGATAAGGGAAGCACAAACCTCTTCGACGTGGGCACGGGGAGCTTGGCCGACCGACTTCGGTTTGGGAGCTTGACGGAAAACGGTTTGTCATA
The DNA here is from genome assembly GCF_000150535.2 of Carica papaya. The sequence continues at coordinate 6,709 of NW_019014276.1, read as the reverse complement.
CAAGGAAAAGTTCATTGTGAGGTGCTATGAGGTCGGAATTAACAAGACCGCAACTGTTGAAACCATAGCCAATCTCTTGCAGGTTTGTATTTTAAGTTTGATGGTGTTCACTTCGATTCGGTCATGGTGTATCTTCATCTGCATCCATTTGGTGGTAGTTCTATTTTGGGCTTTTCTGGGTGCGTTTCATTTGCTATACTGGTTTTCTTTCACCTTTTTTGTATATTTGGACTCTGCGCAAATTTGAGGATTTTTGGGATCTGGCTATTTTTGTGGTTTTCCTCTCTTTCACCAGGACCCATGGGCATTGACGTTTTAGGGTCTGGTTTTGTAGCATTTGGATATTCTCTCTCTTACTATCTCGTCATTTGATCATAATTAGAAATTTTTTTTATACATCAAAGAATCAGAGTTTTACCCCAATCGACCTTTATGGGCTGAGAAATTCTATGGCCTCTCTGAGGCTTACTTTATAAGGTTGCATAGTAATTAGTAGTTTAAGTAATCTTATAACATTTCTTAGTAATTTTGTAGTTTGTTATAAGAATCGCTCTGAAAACATCAGTAACTTAGTAATCCACTAATTTTGTGTAGCAATCCATTAGCTTTATGTAGTAAGTAATTACTACACGGTGTCAATTAATTAACACACAATTATTGGATTATCATTATAAAAAAAAAAAAAAAAAAAAAAAAAAAAGTTAGGAAGTCATCATGCGTTTGTGGATTGCTAGGGGGTGATAAATTTTTATGTATGTTTAAGGTTGTTAAAATTAATTTTCTCTTAATGAGACTTTATAACTTGGGGTAAAATGGGACATAATAAGTTTTTGCAATGCTTCTTTCTTAGTGTTCTTCAGGAATACTTTTGATAGAAATTTAATTTAATGACCTGGGAAAATATACATGGCAGGAAGTTGGGGGTAACCATGCCCAGAGTGTTGGCTTTTCGACAGATGGATTTGCAACAACTCCCACCATGCGGAAATTGCATCTCATATGGGTAACTGCACGCATGCACATTGAAATATACAAATACCCTGCTTGGTGGGTTCTCTTTTTTGTTTGCATCAACTGAAAATGCTCATTTATCATTTTTTATTTTTTGTTTTCCCTTTGACTAATTAGTACCTTGGTGATGTGGTATAGGAGTGATGTGATTGAAATAGAAACATGGTGCCAAAGTGAAGGAAGGATTGGAACAAGGCGTGATTGGATTCTCAAGGACTATGCCACTGGTCAAGTTATAGGAAGAGCTACTAGGTACAATTTTGGGCTACTAGGTACCATTGAATTTCATGCATACCAAAACGTGTTCAGATAAATCCTAAACATGAACATAGTTAAGAAGTATGTTTTAAGATTCACAAGGATATAGGTATTTGGGTGGTCTCTTTTGTAGTGGACTTCAAAGCATATATTCAAAGTTAGTAACCTGTTTCCTCCATTTGATTGTGTGCTGAACATAATCCTATAGAACCAATAATGTATATGTCTTTTGAGGGAAAAGATACACATGCATTTTCATTGTATCCAGAACTGTGTATCTTCCAGAGCCCTGTGGTTTCGAAAGATCAAGACAAACATATTAATCATGGATTTTCAGGAACTATAACCAGGTTGTACATGCATTATAGCAAACTATGCATTGCCTTTATCTGATAGGGAAATTGTTGTTATGAAGCCTCCTGTTTTCTTTGCTCCTCTGCTTCAGCTAGGTTCATTTCATTATTAATCAATGATTGATGGTGATATTTATTATTTTAAAAAAATATTTCTCCCTGCAGTTGATATTGTTCTCTGTGTAACCATATCACTTAATTGGGATTTGATAAATTTCCATGGGTCACCATATTTCCTTCAACACAGAATCCTCCAAAATTGATATTTCTTTATTTCTCCTAAGTATCTTGTCTTTGAAGGTTCATATACTAAAATTCCTTGCTTCATACTTGCAAACCAAATTCACATTAGATATGTTGCTGGTAGAATAATCTCAAAGTTTTAAGACTTTTTTGCATTATGGTCATTTATGTTCTTTCGTATGGCTGTTTGATGTAATATGCATATATCAATTTACAAATCTGTTGAAAGTAATAAGAGAAAGCAATTATTATCCTATTAGAAAGATCTCCCTCATGATGGTACTGCAGTTATCTCCTTCTGTATTAGGTTTGCTTAACAGTGTCTATCAATTTGAACAGTTCTACCTAATCAAGGTATATTCTCATATATGATATGATTACAGCAAGTGGGTCATGATGAACCAAGACACAAGGCGTCTACAGAAAGTCAGTGATGAAATCAAGGAAGAGTATTTGGTTTTCTGTCCTAAAGAACTGAGGTGAGTGCTTTTCTTTTCATCAAGACTGAACAAGAACTGTTTTATGTTGTTATGTCAATAATTACATAAGCAATTTGATGCATGCTTTATGATATTATGCTCTATGAGATGGCTTCTTCAGCTTGTTTTGGCTTTTCCTTTTTGTTTGAATCATTCTCTCTAATCCCTAATGCTGCATCACAAGTTTTAACTAAACCTGGAGAGCTTAAAAAATTGTTAATGCTACAAGAGTTACTAATTTATTATATAAAGCTTGAACTTATTCATTTACTAACTGGTGTAGGCATCTTCATTTGTGGATGTTAATCCTTATGTTCGAGTTCAGCTGTTCCCTATGACCCACTTGGTTGGAAGCTTTTTTTATTTGCTGCTGATTCCATGGAGGATGAGGAAATTTGGAAGTGCTAATAACCACTGAGAGTTTTAAAAATGAATGGGAACATTTTCTGCTTTATTAAAAAGTAGCATAAGAGCACTTGGAAATAAGAAACTAATGAAATAAATAACTCTGAAAGTGATTTCTGGAGTCTGGGGTACAAAAAGCTAGGATATACTGGAATAAGTGGATGTATTAGCAATTATTTAGACCTGCAAATACTCACAGGACTTTTAAATTTCCTTCTACCATGGCTGGTGGTTCAAGTTAGATTAATCTCATAATTTATACGTTGTATGGAAAATTGAAATTTTTGAGAGGTCTAGAACTAGCGTAACGGGAAATATCAAAATCATACTGAATGCAATTCACAAAATCCTAGTTAAGGCACATCTTCTACCATCATTGGTTCTGCCAGGCCCCTAGATCTAGAATTCTGTCTTCTCATTCTCATTTGTGCTCTTGTGCTTGCTTGCCTCTATTATGGCATATTTTAGGTTGGCATTTCCTGAGGAAAACAATAACAGCTTGAAGAAAATTTCAAAATTAGAGGACCCTGCTCGGTATTCCATGCTAGGTCTTAAGGTAAGATCCTACAGTATATTTTAAGTTCTTTTGATGTTCCTTTAAGTTCTCAGTGTGTTCTCCTTGAACATGCAGCCTAGAAGAGCTGATCTTGACATGAATCAGCATGTTAACAATGTCACCTACATTGCATGGGTTTTGGAGGTGAGTGGAAATTCCATTCCATTTCTTATTCCATAACATAACCCACCTCACAAGAATTGCCTCATTTTGAGGTTTATGTTCTTTGCATTGATAATTTTTTTGGGCAAATTACATTTGGTCTCATGAAGTTTGCTATATTACAAAAAAACTATTTTACTTTTTTAAAATTGAAAAAATAACATCTTATCTATTATGTAACTTTTTGCCATCTTTCATTTTATGAAAGAAAATTGTCTAAAAAATGTCTAAAATTTGAAAATTACACAATCAGTAGGCACAAAATGAAAAAAGAGCTATACTGGCAAAAAAGCAATAAAACAACAGTTTTTCTTTTGTTAATAATCAATTTTCAAAATTTTCAGGAATTTTAAATGATAGGTGGATACTTCAATATTATTTGTACATTGTAGAGTAACAGAAAAATTGTTAGAATCGTCAACATAGTAGATAGCTAGGCGTTAAAAGTGTATAATAGTGTATATATTGTGGGGGTTTTTCTATTTAATTTTAATTAATGATGCAGTTTTTGTATATAATAATAGACTTCAGATGACAAAATTAGTATTGTGCTACAAAGTTGAAGTGGTTCTGTACCAATTGTTGTTGCTGATCTAATGGAATATATCTATTTATGGCAGAGCATACCTCAAGATATTATAGACACCCATGAACTGCAAACAATAACTTTAGATTATAGGCGGGAATGCCAGCAGGATGACATAGTTGATTCCCTCACAAGTCCAGAGCAAGATGGGGATACTGAAATGATTTCAGGATTCCAGGGAAGTAATGGATCTGCAGCTGCAAGAGAAGATAAACAAGACACCCTTCAGTTCTCACATTTGTTGAGATTATCAGCAGATGGGCAAGAAATAAACAGGGGTCGGACTGAATGGAGAAAGAAATCCACCAGATAAGGAACTTGTTTGGTTCTGCCACACCTTTTTGTTAGTTTATGTTCTCTTCCAAGTTGATTTTCTATCTATTTGTTTTGCCTTTTCATTCGCAACGGGTTTCAATCCTAATTCATGGCCTGCAAGGGACAGATTGAGGAACTTGAATTCATTGGTTGAGTTTGGGGAAGAAGAAGACGCAACTTAAACATAATCTTTCTATAAATCCTCAGACTTAGTGAATCTTTTGTTGTAGTTCTCTTTCAGAGGCTTCATGTTCAATATGTATTTCTGATATTTAAGATTAATATAGGGTAAGTGGTTCGGGTTGCAGAATTTGGTGCTGTTTGGGTGATGGATATGATGAATCACATTGTAGATAATCAGGAGTTGTCTTTCTGATAAGGAAATTATCTCCTTCAGAATTCTACGAATCAACTGTTTTATTTGATGGCGTGGAGTAGAGTCTGTTAAAACTGAAGTCAATGTGTATGATGATTGTTCGTGAATGGTCTATTCTATTTAGTGAAAAATTAAATGTGCACGCTTGAAAATAATTTTTTGCCACCTCTGTTGTTCCATATTTACAAGCCTGGCATACTTTGACAATCTGATCTCGATCTCCAACAGATTAATCACCTACCTCGTTACAAAGACATGCAATTCTATGCCTTTCTGTTCTCATTGTATATTTACCATCCCACTTCTCAGTCTTCTAGCTAGGCCAGCAGAAATTTTTTGCTCAATTTCTCTACTATTTCTAGCCTGTATTTTCTTTTCAAAATGCAACAAAATAATAATCTTCACAGAAATTGGCAATGTTCAATTTAAAAGCAACTGGTAAACCCATTGAATTCAGAGAGATCATCGGTAAACGTTCCATATGTGAGCATCAGAAGAACTTGCCAAGAAAACATTTAAAAGAAACTACGGGCAGTGGCAATATTAATTATGATGGTAACTCGCCATGGAGAACCACCATATTATTTTGCTGTTTAGCTCAAAATCAGATTTCTTCTTCCACGAACCAATTTGTGTGTCAGTCCCAAACAAGGAAAAGAAAACATACCCTTCTCACCAACTCCCGATATATATACAGGGCAGAACTGAACCAACTCTCTTCATGCAAAAAAAACTGGCAATGGAGAGGAAAACATTAAGAGCTTTACTCATTTTAAGTGTGTTGGTTCTGGGAATGGTTGCTGGTAGTGAAGGAGGCAGAGGTTTGGGTGTGAAGGAAGACGATGAGGTCAATAGTCCACAGCTGCTCGGCCTAGGGATTGGTGGCCTATTGGGGGGTCCTTTCGGGTGGGGTGGTTTTCTCCCTCTCCTCCGTGCTAACCCCAAACAGACTGCAAAATCCCCATGATCAAGTTATCAATTGTGTACTTGAATAAACGTCTCCTCTACTTGTACTGAAGAATTAACTGCTACTTAAATAAATGTTCTCCCGTTAGATCTCACTCTTGGCAGATTTTTCGTTTCTTTAGAATCCATAAACAAAAAGATGCAACAAAGAACCGATAGCTCTCAATCAAACTCCAACGAGCTATCAGAAAATGTTTTTTAGTTAGGACCCAAGTAATCTTATATGTTTGTTTAAACCTGTCTGGAACAAATCAATTACTTTTGTTAACTTCTTGATTTGATAAAATTTAGAATAATATTATTTTTTATTCTTAATTGAAATCTTCTTAAAAGTAACTTACTAGACTTTAACAATATGGTCAAGTTTCATAAAAAATAATTTATTTCTTCCGCCCATAGCCAGTGATGGACAGCCAAGTTGTCTGATAACCTGCATGACATTTGGATGTATCCACGATAATGCAAACTAGGATGGTTAATCAGACCATACGAACTGAAATTTACCTATATTCCAATATTAACCCAACAACACCATACAAAAGTTTCATTACAGAGTTCAAGAATTGAGACTCAATGCCATGATCATTGTTCCTTTTCCTCCAAGGCCAAGCCAATCTGTATTCACCCCGTTGTGCAATGAAGGAGAAACTGGAAAAGAAAAACATGTAATCAGCAGCAATAAACTGAACTAAATTGAAAAATAGACACATGCTCAAATGGACTGAAGCGCATAATATTTTCTATAACAATTTAAGAATACCCGATATCCAGGGCCAAAAATATGACATACAAGTTCTGCCACTGTAAACCTGGAACAGGATTTTGTCATGAGTAGCACAACAAACTCATCAAAGTATTAAGAGCATAACATGTTAATTTATAATAATCAAGCATTTTCTGTAAGGACCAAACATCGCGTGAGGATGCTCAAGTAGTCAACTTGAATTGTATTGCAAAATTTTCAATGGAGAAGCTCATTCAGCGAGTTTTGGATATACA
>NW_019014275.1:32648-43079 GCF_000150535.2 Carica papaya | reverse complement strand
GTCGGTAGTGCCATAGGGCACAAGTTTTGTTGTGATTTAAAGTAGTTTGAAAGGATGGTTTAGTCTGGATATTGAATATCTAGGAATGTTTGATATTGTATTACTATGTGTTGTAGAGGTGGAGATGTATGTACAATTGATTTGGAACATGGAAGGTGGACAAATTTCTCTTGTGCATGGTTGGAATAATATGGATTCGGTATTGTGTTGTATGAGTGCTTTATCGTACACCGTTAAAAAAAAAAAAACGGGGTGTTACACTAGCCCAGTAAGGACATCACGATATCTCACCGTCACGGAAGTAAAGGTGGGTAGAAAACACAAAAGACCAATGGAGCATGATTTACGACAAATCCTTTTATTAATAATAAAACATTTACCATCCACTTATCTCGGTGGAATTTATAAAACAATATACGAAAGCAATGACATTATCATAATCATGAAATCATGTAAACTGTAAAACATAACACTTATCACGCCTTTTGTAATTCAATCATTATACAACATATCTTTTCCTCATTTACCAGCCTACTAGTATCCGTGGGGGTCCATAGGGGTCCCGCTACCCGTTAACCTTTAACATTCGTCATCAGATTCCAGGGCCGTCCCCATCCCCCGTCCGGTATGGGCGCCAAAACCATAAACCTCAATACCCCGTTCGGTATGAGGGTGAAACGGGCCGTCCCCATACCCCGTCCGGTATGGGAGACCACAATCCCGGTAGGGTTCCCTACGGACCCGGTCCGTCCACCATCTCCCAGGATATCTAGTCAGGCTGAACACATTATACAATTTCCATTTACATAATCTTTCATTCTCCTTTTCCCTCAGTCAGCATTATCAATCACATACAAACAAGCAAAACGATAATTTATGCCAAACAGACAACATACAGCATCAATATCCCGGTCATTTAATCCATAATAAAAAAAACAGTAAAATATGCACACGAAACTATAAAATAAAAACATCGAACCTCATGCTGCATTTAAAACTGTAAAACAGGCCAAATAACAGTTAACCGACAAACACACTAGACTCGGGCTCCATTAGCGACCTTAACCAATTTCACACATTGATTCATGAAATACCTTTTTATCATTTATTGGACTTTAAAACCGTGATAGGAAATAGGGTGAGGGGTCCTTACACGTTTCGGGGTCCGAACACGGTTTCACAGTGCGCTTGCAGGCTGTCCCTAATTTTTCCTGAATTTTCCTCGGGGAACTGAAACGCACTACTGGTACCTGCACGTGTTCCAAAAAAATCCCAAATTAGGCCCAGGGCCCCTTTCGGCCCAAATCGCAACTCCAGCACGGCGGCTCCGCCGTGCTCCGGCGACGGCGCCGCCGCTGGCGGCGGCGATTCGCCTCGGGTTGGCTGTTTTCGGCCGTTTCCGGCCGAATTCGGCCACACTCGCATCGGTCCCTGCGAGAAAACAACCCTAGGGCCCTCGGGGGGCCAAAAAATCACAGAAAAACGGAGCTTACCGACGGCGGCGCACTCGGGTGCGGCGGCTCTCCGGCGAGGTTCGTGTTTTGGTGATTCGGCTCCGGTCAACTTGTAGAGAAAAGAATGGTGATCACGGTGATATAAAAATTGCATCAAACGGAGGCCGGGAAGGGCCTCATCGGAGGCAAAAATCGAGAAGGGGCGCGGCGGCGCCGTTGGGCTTCGGCCGTGTATTCTGGCCGTTTGACTGGGATTTTGGCTCCGATTTGGCCACAGGAGGAATCAGCGTGGAAAGACGAGTCGGGGGTACGAAATTTACCTCGATCGGCGGTCAGAAATTCCTCCGGTGCGGCGGCGGGTGGCGGCGGCCGGCTTCTGGTTCGTCTTCTCCGGCGAGCGGCAGGCGGCTAGGGTTTGTGGTCTGGTGTGGGGGTTCTATTTATAACCCTTTGCCTTTTGATCTCAGCCGTCCATTTTGTTTTAATCTGGGCCGTCCGTTTTTGATTAAATCTGGGCCGTCCGTGCGTTTAGATCTGGGCCGTCCGATCGCGCCTACGCGGATCGCCAACGTGGCTCTTTTTGGAACGACGTCGTTTTGCCACGTGGCAGGTCCCGGTTGGCCGGCTGCTGACCGGGCCTGCTGACGTGGCTTTTTTTTTTTTTTTTTTTTTTTTTCAGCCCCTTTCCGGGCGCTACAACTCTCCCCCCCATAAAGAAATTTGGTCCCCAAATTTGCCTCATTACTCTTGATCAAATAGATGAGGATATTGGGCCCTAAATTCTGATTCCAGTTCCCAGGTGGCCTCCCTGGGCGTGTGGTTCTGCCACACGACTTTTACAAATGATATTTTCCGGTTGCGGAGTATTCTGCTCTCTCGGTCCGTGATATCGACCGGTACTTCTTCATAAGACAAGTCCTCTCGGAGTGGAAGCGGTTCATGAGCCAAGACATGAGAAGGGTCCGGATTGTACTTACGTAGCATAGATACGTGAAACACATTATGAACCCGGGAGAGCTCAGGAGGCAGTGCAAGTCTGTAGGCCATGGTACCAATCTTGTCTAAGATTTCAAAGGGTCCAATATATCTGGGGTTTAATTTTCCCCTCCTGCCGAACCTACTAATCCCCTTGAAGGGGGTGACTTTAAGAAACACCCGGTCGCCTTTCTCAAAGGCCAGGTCTCTCCTTCAGGTATCAGCATAACTCTTCTGCCTACTCTGAGCTGTCTGGATGTTATTCTTGATCTTAACTATCTTGGACGTGGTTTCTTCTACCAAATCCGGGACAAACAATCTTCTATCGCCCACTTCTTCCCAACAGATCGGTGACCTGCACGGACGCCCGTATAGCGCCTCGTATGGGGCCATGCCGATGCTTGCTTGGTAACTGTTGTTGTAAGCAAACTCTATCAGGGGTAGGTGGTCGTCCCAATGGCCCCCCGAATCAAAGACACAAGCTCGGAGCATATCCTCCAGCGTATGAATTGTCCTCTCTGATTGTCCATCGGTTTGGGGGTGGAAAGCAGTACTAAGAGACAGCTTTGTTCCCATAGCTTGCTGGAAACTATTCCAAAATCGAGAAGTGAATCTGGGATACCTGTTGGATACCACTGTTACCGGAACTCCATGCAGTCTGACTACCTCCCGGATATACATTCTTGCCAACTTGTCCAAAGGATCAGTCATTCTGATGGCCAGGAAGTGGGAAGACTTAGTGAGTCGGTCAATAATTACCCATATAGCATCATGTCCCGATCGTGCCTTGGGTAGTCCCGATACGAAGTCCATGGTGACATGTTCCCACTTCCACTCTGGAATCGGTAAAGGCTGAAGTAACCCGCCCGGGCGTTGGTGTTCTGCTTTGACCTGCTGACATACCAAGCACTTAGATACAAAGTCGGCTATATCTCTCTTCATCCCATTCCACCAGAACCGAGGTCGCATAGTTTGGTACATTTTCGTACTTCCTAGATGCATGGCGAACCTTGAACTATGGGACTCTGTCATGATGTCTCTTCTTAACTCACTGTCGTCTGGGACACACACTCTGTCCTTGAAAGAATCAATCCATCGGCAGAGATCTGAAATTCTGAGCTCACTCCCTGTTCTGCATTCTTCTTGCGGGTTACTAGGGCGGGGTCGACTGACTGGGCTTCCTTTATTCTTTGGATTAACTCGGGTTGGACTGCTAGGTGGCCCAAACATGTGACTCTCTTCAGGTCTCGCAGGCGAACCTGCTGTGTAACCCCAATGGACCTACATTCTGAAACCATCAGATGGGCTAGGTGCCTGCACTTTTCCTGCTGAGGGCATCGGCCACCACGTTGCCCTTACCTGGATGGTATAGGATGTCACAATCATAGTCCTTGAGGAGTTCCATCCACCTTCTCTGACGCATGTTGAGATCCTTCTGAGTAAAGATATGCTTCAAACTTTTATGATCGGTGTAGATCTGAAAGGTCTCTCCATACAAATAATGGCGCCAGGTTTTCAAGGCGTGTATGATGGCGGCAAGCTCCAAGTCATGGGTAGGATAGTTCTTCTCATGATTCTTTAGCTGTCTAGACCCATATGCTATAACCTTTCCATGCTGCATTAGGACACAACCCAGGCCCAGATAGGAGGCATCACTATAAACTGTGTACCCTCCTGATCCACTCGGTAGAGCCAGCACTGGTGCAGTAATCAGTCGCTTCTTCAACTCTGAAAAACTCCTCTCGCAGTTCTCATTCCATTCAAACCTTGCATTCTTCTTTGTGAGTCGGGTAAGAGGAGCTGCTAGACTAGAGAACCCTTCGACAAACCGGCGGTAATAACCTGCCATCCCTAGGAAACTGCGAATTTCCTTAACTGTTGTCAGCCTTTCCCAACCAAGTACCGCTTCAACCTTTTCGGGGTTCACCGACACCCCTTCCTTCGATATAACATGTCCTAGGAAGGCGGTTTGTTCGAGCCAAAATCCACACTTGCTCAACTTCGCATACAACTTCGCATACAACTGGAATATCTTGGATACAAACTTCTTTCTTGGGTTTACCTAGTTAGGGAAAATACAATATTAAGGCATTGGGAATTAAGAAGAAAAGAATTTGCCATTAGGGGAAATCAGTACCGAATAATTTTATTAACTTGTAAATGGCTCCTCGTTGGGAGGATTAAATACAATCTTTCTGTTAAAGCAGTCTATGGTGGCGTGATACGCCGCTAGCCAATCCATTCCTAGGATTACATCAAAATCCCCTGTGTCTAACCCTATCAGGTCTACCCTCAATTTCCTATCTGCTATCTCCACGGCACATGCCCTGTAGACAACCTCTCCTAGCAATGTCTCCCCTACCAGCATGTAGGAGGCAATGGCAGCCCTCTGCTCAGGAACTACTCCCAAGGTCTCGAAAGCTCTTTCAGTCTCTGCCAGCCAGTATTGGGCCTCTTCAAAAGAGGATCCCCCTGCAAAAGTAGAAGGGTTCAGTCTTCTGTACCTCTCTATGAAGCCGGGGTCGATCAAGGAATGAGCGGGGTCCCGAGGTAGAGGGACTTGGGGCCAGCTGAGGGTTAACTGGGGGACCCTGTGGTGGCACCTGCTGATGTGGTGGGGGTACTGGAATGTGCTGTGGCGGCGGCTGCTGGTACCGTGGCTGTGGTACCGGGTCGTACCGCGGCTGTGGCGCCGGGTGGTACTGTGGAGGAACAGGCTCCTGCCGGGGTGGCTCGGGATCAGCCTGCTGTAGCGGGGGCTCAACCTGCGCTAGCGGAGGAGGTCTGGGTAACTCCCTTCTCTCCTCTTGCCTTTGCTGGGCAGCTACGAGAGCCTCCACCATCTCAAATAGTCTGTCTAAATCCTCCAGAAGCGAATTATCTTAGGCTGCTCGGTTTAGTGGGGGCCTTACTCTCCTCATTCCCGTGTACTCGTTTTCACAAGGAATTATTGAGTAACGATATATTGGTGAGTATTACTCTAAGGCACTATTGTGTAAGGGATGGGTCCGAGGAAATGCGGCTCTGATACCAACTGTAGCAGCCCCGGAAATTTAAAATGGAATTTATATTCAAAAATATCAAATGCGGAAGCGAGATCAAAATTTCAGTTAACATCCCTTACACGAAAACCAAAAATGTGCTCAAAATATAAAGGATTAAACTAACAAAAAAAAGAAACTCGAAAGTAAAGCTATGAGTATGACTATGGAGTCTCTAGGCATCCCCTTCGTCGTCCTCCTGCGGAACGGGCTCGGAAACCATGTCTTTCTGATCTGAAATGATTAAATAAGGAATGAGCTACACTAGTCCAGTAAGGACATCACGATATCTCACCGTCACGGAGGTAAAGGTGGGTAGAAAACACAAAAGACCAATGGAGCATGATTTACGACAAATCCTTTTATTAATAATAAAACATTTACCATCCACTTATCTCGGTGGAATTTATAAAACAATATACGAAAGTAATGACATTATCATAATCATGAAATCATATAAACTGTAAAACATAACACTTATCACGCCTTTTGTAATTCAATCATTATACAACATATCTTTTCCTCATTTACCAGCCTACTAGTATCCGTGGGGGTCCATAGGGGTCCCGCTACCCGTTAACCTTTAACATTCGTCATCACATTCCAGGGCCGTCCCCATACCCCGTCCGGTATAGGCGCCAAAACCATAAACCTCAATACCCCGTCCGGTATGAGGGTGAAACGGGCCGTCTCCATACCCCGTCCGATATGGGCACCAAAACCATAAACCTCAATACCCCGTCCGGTATAAGGGTGAAACGGGCCTTCCCCATACCCCGTCCGGTATGGGTGCCAAAACACATAAGATCTCCATACCCCGTCCGGCATGGGAGACCACAATCCCAGTAGGGTTCCCTACGGACCCGGTCCGTCCACCATCTCCCAGGATATCTAGTCAGGCTGAACACATTATACAATTTCCATTTACATAATCTTTCATTCTCCTTTTCCCTCAGTCAGCATTATCAATCACATACAAACAAGCAAAACTATAATTTATGCCAAACAGACAACATACAGCATCAATATCCCGGTCATTTAATCCATAATCAATAAAATAGTAAAATATGCACACGAAACTATAAAATGAAAACATCGAACCTCATGCTGCATTTAAAACTGTAAAACAGGCCAAATAACAGTTAACCGACAAACACACTAGACTCGGGCTCCATTAGCGACCTTAAGCAATTTCACACATTGATTCATGAAATACCGTTTTATCATTTATTGGACTTTAAAACCGTGATAGGAAATAGGGTGAGGGGTCCTTACACGTTTCAGGGTCCGAACACGGTTTCACAGTGCGCTTGCAGGCTGTCCCTAATTTTCCCTGAATTTTCCTCGGGGAACTGAAACGCACTACTGGTACCTGCACGTGTTCCAAAAAATCCCAAATTAGGCCCAGGGCCCCTTTCGGCCCAAATCGCAACTCCGGCACGGCGGCTCCGCTGGCCGGGACTGCTGACCGGGCCTGCTGACGTGGCTGCCGACGTGGCTTTTTTTTTTTCGGCCCCTTTCCGGGCGCTACAGACATGGCGACTCGGTGAGTCGAAATGAGCCCGATTCCTATCTGAGAAGTCGCAGCCATTTGTTTCAGACCATACATTGTAATAAGCGCAAAACAAGCAAATAATGCTGTAACACCCTAATTCTTTTATTATTATTATTATTGGAATTATTTTTATTTTATTTTATTTTAATTATTATAATTGATTTATATGTAATAATTATATAGTTTTAAATTTAGTTTAATTTAATTAAATAGAAATTAAAATAATAATAATGATAAAAAGGGGTTAAATTATTTTTGAGATTTAATTAAAAACAATTTTGGGAAAAAGGAGTGAAAATTCAGATTCTGGGAGTGTTTTCGAAAAGAAAATAAAAAATCGGGGGTCAAAATACAATTTAAAAAAATTGTACCACGTCAGTAGCCAAGTCAGCAGCCCCGGCTAACCAGAACACGCCGCGTGGCAAAGATGATGACGCGGGAGGCCACGCGGAACGAAGCTACATGGGTGATCCGCATGAGCGTGATCGGACGGCTGAGATCCGTTTCCGCGCGCACGGATGGCCCAGATCAAAAGCGCGTGTGAACGGCCCAGATTTCACGCGTGCAGACGGCCTAGATTTCACGCGTGCAGACGGACCAGATTGAATCACGCACGGACGGTCCAGATAGCATCGCGATGGACGGCCCAGATTCATTCTCAATCTAATCTCGATTGGACAGTCTAGATTAAATCATGATGGACGGCTCAGATTAAAAGGAGAAGGTTGTAAATAATCTCATCCACACCCAACTCCAAACCCTAGCCACCAGGGGAACCCATCGCCGCCACCCGTCGCCGCACCATAGCACTTTTCAGCCGCTAAACAAGGTAAAATTTCTCCCATTGGCTCAAATTTCGATGCTGAACCCACCTGTAGCCTAATCAGAGCCAAACCACCGGCCAATTGGTCGAAAAACGTCGTCGCGGATTTTTTTGGTTTTTGCCTCCGATGAAGCCCTTTCCGATTCCCGTTCGATGTAATTTTTACACCATTGTGACCACCGTCCTTTCATCTACAGGTTGATCGGAGCAAAACGCCAAATCGCGACTCGCATGGGAGGAGCCGCCACATCCGAGAGCTCCGTCGTCGGTAAATCTTAGTTTTTTGTATTTTTTTTGCCCACCGAGGGCCCTACGTGTGTTTCCTCGCAGGAACTGGTGCTAGTTTGGCTGAATTCGGTCAGAAATGGCCGAAAACAGCCAATCCGAGGCGGATCGCTGGAGCACGACGGAGCCGCCGTGCCAGAATTCTGAAATTGGCCGAAGAGGCCCTGGGTCTGATTTGGAGTTTTTTGGGGACATGTGCAGGTACTGGAAGTGTGTTTCAGTTTCTGGAAAAAAATTCAGGGAATTTAGGGACTGCCCGTAGGCACAGTGAAAAATCGATTTTAGACTTCGAATCAAGTAAGGATCACTCACCCTATTTCCTATCACAGCATTAAAGGTTAATAAATGATAAAATGGTATTTTATGAATTAATAGATATGTATAATTAATTAAGGTTGCTAATGGAGACTAGATCTGATATATTTTCGGTCAGTTGCTGTTTTAGTTATTTTACAGTTTTAAATGCATTATGGTATCTGATTTATTTATTATATGGTTTTGAATGCATGAATCACTGTTTACTTCATTATGGCTTGATTTTGTGAATCCGATGATATGCCTACATTGTTGGATGCTCATTATTGGTTTAAATATTCATGATTATGTGAGAAACAAAAAACTAAGAAAAGAATAGAAAATGTATGTGAATTGATAAATGGATAAGTCGACAGCCTCACTAGATATCCTAAGAGATGGTAGACGGACTGGGTCCATAGAAAACCCTACCGGGAACGTTGTCTCTCATACCGGACGGGGTATGGAGACTTTAAATGTTTTGGCGCTCATACCGGACGGAGTATTAAGGTTTATCATTTTGGCGCCCATACCGGACGGGGTATGGGGACGACTCTGGAATTATGTTGTTAAAGTGAATGGTTCACGTGTAGTGGGGATCCCTATGGATCCTCATGGGCACTGGTAGGCTGATAAAAGAGGAAATTTGTTGCATGATGATTGAAATATTAAAAGTATAACATGTATTATGTTACAGAGTGCGTATGATTTCATGATATTATAATGTTATTATTTTCATAAATTTTTTTGATGAATCTCACCGAGGTAAGTGGACAGTAAAGGATTTTATCATTGATAAATGAATTTGTTATAAATTATGCTCTATTGGTCGTTTTTGTTTTCTACCAACCTTTACTTCTGTGACAGTGAGATAATGTGACTACTTTACTGGGTTAGTGTAGCTCATTCCTTACTCAACCCTTTCAGATCAGGAGGATTTGGTTCCCGACCCCGTTCCGCAGGAAGACGGCGAGTAGATGCCTAAAGATTTTATAGTTTTCCTTATAGTATTCATTTCTAGTATTTACTTTAGTTAGCTTATTCTTTCATACGTTTAATACGTTTTGGTTATTATGTAAGGAATGTTAATAATAATATTTTATTTCGCTTCCGCACTTAAAATTTTTATATATACGTTTTCTTTTAATTTTCGGGACCATTGCAAATGCAGTTGAGGCGTTTTTGTTGTTGGGTTTTTCAATGAGCTACACGCACTTCAGGTTTATCTTTTAGTATATTGAGTATTTGTAGCAACTCACTCTCTTCTAATTTGATTATAATCTTTTATAATTATATAAAATAATATAATATTATTTTACAAAATTTATAAAAATTATAAAAAAATCTAATTAAAATGTAAAAAAATTATTATATATTTTCTTAAAAAAAATCTTCAGGATAAATAAAATATAGAAAACAAATAGATAATTAAGAACTTATAAAATATAATTTCAAAAAATATAATTAATTAAAAATTTAAATAAATAATCATTATATATTTATAGTTAAAGTCAAAATTAAATTGTATAGAAGATAATCAACTAAAAATATGAACAAATGAAAATTATACATAATTTTTTATATTTAAAAAATTTAAGTAAATAACTATTATATACACTATCAGTCTAATTATATTTTGTCCGTTATGTATATACTGTAACGTTTATCCTATTTTGTAACGACCCCGGAAATATTAAAATGAAATGAGTATTTAAATATATCAAATGCGGAAGCGAGATCAAAATTTCAGTTAACATCCCTTACACAAAAAACCAAAAACGTACTTAAAATATAAAAGATTAAACTAACTAAAAGAGAAACTCGAAAATAAAACTATGAGTATGACTACAGAGTCTCTAGGCATCCCCTTCGTCGTCCTCCTGCGGAACGGGCTCGGGAACCATGTCCTCCTGATCTGAAATGGTTAAATAAGGAGTGAGCTACACTAGCCCAGTAAGACATCACGATATCTCACCGTCACGGAGGTAAAGGTGGGTAGAAAAC
>NW_019014275.1:11193-25439 GCF_000150535.2 Carica papaya | reverse complement strand
GGTCCAATATATCTGGAGTTTAATTTTCCCCTCCTGCCGAACCTACTAATTCCCTTGAAGGGGGTGACTTTAAGAAACACCCGGTCGCCTTTCTCAAAGGCCAGGTCTCTCCTCCGGGTATCAGCATAACTCTTCTGCCTACTCTGAGCTGTCTGGATGTTCTTCTTGATCTTAACTATCTTGGACGTGGTTTCTTCTACCAAATTCGGGCCAAACAATCTTCTATCGCCCACTTCCTCCCAACAAATCGGTGACCTGCACGGACGCCCGTATAGCGCCTCGTATGGGGCCATGCCAATGCTTGCTTGGTAATTGTTGTTGTAGGCAAACTCTATCAGGGGTAGATGGTCGTCCCAATGGCCCCCGGAGTCAAGGACACAAGCTCGGAGCATATCCTCCAGCGTACGAATTGTCCTCTCTGATTGTCCATCAGTTTGGGGGTGGAAGGCAGTACTAAGAGAGAGCTTTGTTCCCATAGCTTGCTGGAAACTATTCCAAAACCGAGAAGTGAATCTGGGATCCCTGTCGAATACCACTGTCACTGGAACTCCATGCAGTCTGACTATCTCCCGGATATACATTCTTGCCAACTTGTCCAAAGGATCAGTCATTCTGATGGCCAGGAAGTGGGAAGACTTAGTGAGTCGGTCAACAATTACCCATATAGCATCATGTCCCGATCGTGCCTTGGGTAGTCCCGATACGAAGTCCATGGTGATGTGTTCCCACTTCCACTCTGGAATCGGTAAAGGCTGAAGTAACCCACCCGAGCGTTGATGTTCTGCTTTGACCTGCTGACATACCAAGCACTTAGATACAAAGTCGACTATATCTCTCTTTATCCCATTCCACCAAAACTGAGGTCGCATAGTTTGGTACATTTTTGTACTTCCTGGATGCATGGTAAACCTTGAACTATGGGACTCTGTCATGATGTCTCTTTTTAACTCACTGTCGTCTGGGACACACACTCTGTCCTTGAAGCGAATCAATCCGTCGGCAGAGATCTGAAATTCTGAGCTCACTCCCTGTTCTGCATCCTTCTTGTGGGTTATTAGGGCGGAGTCGACTGACTAGGCTTCCTTTATTCTTTGGATTAATTCGGGTTGGACTGCTAGGTGGCCCAAACATGTGGCCCTCTTCAGATCTCGCAGTCGAACCTGCTGCGTGGCCCCAATGGACCTGCATTCAGAAACCATCAATTGGGCTAGGGTGCCTGCACTTTTCCTGCTGAGGGCATCGGCTACTACATTGCCCTTACCTGGATGGTATAGGATGTCACAATCATAGTCCTTGAGGAGTTCCATCCATCTTCTCTTACGCATGTTGAGATCCTTCTAGGTGAAGATGTGCTTCAAACTCTTATGATCGGTGTAGATCTGAAAGGTCTCTCCATACAAATAATGGCGCCAGGTTTTTAAGGCGTGTATGATTGCGGCAAGCTCCAAGTCATGGGTAGGATAGTTCTTCTCATGATTCTTTAGCTGTCTAGACCCATATGCTATAACCTTTCCATGCTGCATCAGGACACAACCCAGGCCCAGATAGGAGGCATCACTATAAACTGTGTACCCTCCTGATCCACTCGGTAGAGCCAGGACGGGTGCAGTAGTCAGCCGCTTCTTCAATTCTGAAAAACTCCTTTCACAGTTCTTATTCCACTCAAACTTTGCATTCTTCTTTGTGAGTCGGGTTAGAGGAGCTGCTAGACTAGAGAACCCTTCGACAAACCTGCGGTAATAACCTGCCATCCCTAGGAAACTGCGAATTTTCTTAACTGTTGTCAGCCTTTTCCAACCAAGTACCGCTTCAACCTTTTCGGGGTTCACTGACACCCCTTCCTTCGATATAACATGTCCTAGGAAGGCGGTTTGCTCGAGCTAAAATCCACACTTGCTCAACTTTGCATACAAGTTCTTTTCCCTGAGTACCTGTAAGACCTGGGCAAGATGATGAGCATGTTCTTCTCTATTTTTTGAGTAGACTAAGATATCATCAATGAACACGATGACAAATTGATCCAAGAACTCTCTGAAGATCCTGTTCATTAGATCCATAAAGATGGTCGGGGCGTTGGTTAGCCCAAACGGCATAACCAGGAACTCATAGTGTCCGTACCTGGTTCGGAATGCCGTCTTGGGGATGTCTTCTGCTCTCACCTTCACTTGATGGTAACCTGATCGTAGATCTATTTTAGAAAAGACCTGTGCACCCTGCAACTGACCGAAAAGGTCATCAATCCGAGGAAGAGGGTACTTGTTCTTAATTGTTACCTTGTTTATCCTTCTGTAATCAATGCACAGTCTCAACGTTCCATCTCCCTTCTTTGCAAAAGTAACCGCGGCACCCCATGGGGAAACGCTGTGTCTAATGAAACCACTGTTTTGTAGCTCAGTGATCTGTTTCCTTAGTTCTTCCATCTCGATGCGGCTCATTTGGTAAGGAGCTACCGAGATGGGCTGGGTTCCTGGCTGTAAGTCTATGGTGAACTCGACCTCTCTGTCCGCTGGTAGACCAGGCAGTTCATCCGAAAATATGTCTGGAAAGTCTCGGACTACTGGAATCTCTTGGATACAAACTTCTTTCTTGGGTTTACCTAGTTAGAGAAAATACAAGATTAAGGCACTGGGAATTAAGAAAAAACTTGCCATTAGGGGAAATCAGTACTGAATAATTTTATTAACTTGTAAATGGCTCCTCGTTGGGAGGATTAAATACAATCTTTTTATTAAAGCAGTCTATGGTGGCGTGATACACCGCTAGCCAATCCATTCCTAGGATTACATCAAAATCCCCCGTGTCTAACCTTATCAGGTCTACCCTCAATTTCCTATCTGCTATCTCCACGGCACATGCCCTGTAGACAACCTCTCCTAGCAATGTCTCCCCCCCAGCGGTAGATACAAGCAATAATGAATCAAGTCTATCAGGTGATACACAAATTTTGGAAGCAAGAACATGTGAAATAAAAGAATGTGATGCACCAGTATCAAATAAAACATGAGCAATGTGGCCAGAGATAGTATACATACCATGTACCATGTCCGGGTCTGCGTCGGCATCCTTCTGGGTAAGGTTGTAAACTCTGCCCTGGATTGGAGGCCTCCCTTGATTCTGGTTCCTAGGGCATTCCCTTGCATAGTTCTGGGCACTGCCACATATGCGACAGGTGTTGTTGAGGCGGTAGCAGGGTCGGTCCCCATGATCCCTGCCGCAGTACTGGCAGATCTTCCCACGTGCTGCCCCCGTAGCCTGAGGAGGGACCTGGACGGTGGGTCTGGGCCTCTTACTGGGTTGGACAGGCATGGTAGGTGCTGGCCTGCGGAGCGGGGCTGAGGGTTGGGAACTTCCCGCTAGCTGAGGGCGGGTGTCGAAGCTCCTTTCTATGATCTGCGCCTTTGCCAGGACTGCCGAATATGTCTCGAGCTCCATCACCAGTAAGTGCTGTCTGATCTCCGGGCGGAGACCCCACTGGAATTTCCTGGCCTTTCGGCCCTCATCCAACAATGTCTCCGTGGCATGTCGGCCCAGCTCTAGGAACTTACGGGCATACTCCGACACTGTCATATTTCCCTGGACCAATTGAGCAAACTCCATTTCCTTTAGATGTTGGATGTGTTTAGGGAGATACTCCGCATGGAAGGCCGCTAGGAACTGCTCCCAAGTAACTGTTGCAGGCAGGGTGGCCCGATTGAGCTCCCACCAACGTACTGCTTCCCCTACCAGCATGTAGGAGGCAATGGCAGCCCTCTACTCAGGAACTACTCCTAAGGTCTCGAAAGCTCTCTCAGTCTCTGCCAGCCAGTATTGGGCCTCTTCGAAAGAGGATCCCCCTGGAAAAGTAGAAGGGTTCAGTCTTCTGTACCTCTCTATGAAGCCGGGGTCGATCAAGGAAGGAGCGGGGTCCCGAGGTAGAGGGACTGGGGCTGGTTGAGGGTGAACTGGGGGACTCTGTGGTGGCACCTGCGGATGTGGTGGGGGCACTGGAATGTGCTGTGGCGGCACCTGCTAGTACCGTGGCTGTGGTACCGGGTCGTACCGCGGCTGGGTGCCGGGTGGTACTGTGGAGGAACAGGCTCCTGCTGGGGTGGCTCGGGATCAGCCTGCTGTAGCGGGGGCTCAACATGCGCTAGCGGAGGAGGTCCGGGTAACTCCCTTCTCTCCTCTTGCCTTTGCTGGGCAGCTACGAGAGCCTCCACCATCTCAAATAGTCTGTCTAAATCCTCCCGAAGTGAATTATCTTGGGCCGCTCGGTTTAGTGGGGGCCTTCCTCTCCTCATTCCCATGTACCTGCATTCACAAGGAACGATTGAGTAACGATATATCGGTGAGCATTTCTGTAAGGCACTATTGTGTAAGGAATGAGTCCGAGGAAATGCGGCTTTGATACCAACTGTAACGGCCCCGGAAATTTAAAATTGAAATGTGTATTAAAAATATCAATGCGGAAGCGAAGTCAAAAATTCGATTAACATCCCTTACACTAAAACCAAAAACGTGCTCACAAAATATAAAAGATCAAACTACCTAAAGGAGAAACTTGAAAGTAAAAGCTACGAATATGACTATGGAGTCTTTAGGCGTCCCCTTCATCGTCCTCCTGCGGAACCGGCTCAGGAACAATGTCTTCCTGATCTGAAATGATTAAATAAGGAATGAGCTACACTAGCCCAGTAAAGACATCACGATATCTCACCGTCACGGAGGTAAAGGTGGGTAGAAAACACAAAAAGACCAATGGAGCATAATTTACAACAAATTCTTTTATCAATAATAAATCCTTCACCATCCACTTACCTCGGTGAAATTCATAAAATAGTATACGAAAGCAATAACATTATCATCATCATGAAATCATATATAAACTGTATAACATAATACTTATCAAGCCTTTTGTAATTCAA
The DNA here is from genome assembly GCF_000150535.2 of Carica papaya. Next base: position 20,535 of record NW_019014275.1, on the reverse strand, counting down.
TCGTTACACAACATATTTTTCCTCTTTTACCAGCCCACTAGTATCCATGGGGATCCATAGGGGTCCCGCTACCCGTTAACCCATAACACTTGAAATCATATTCCAGGGCCGTCCCCATACCCCGTCCGGTATGGGTGCCAAAACACATAAGATCTCCATACCCCGTCCGGTATGGGAGACCACAATCCCGGTAGGGTTCCCTACGGACCCGGTCCGTCCACAATCTTCCAGGATATCTAGTCAGGCTGACCACATTATACAATTACCCATTTACATAATCTATCATTCTCTTTTCCCTCAGTCAGCATCATCAATCCACATACAAACAAGCAAAACGGTAATTTATGCCAAACAGACAACATACAGCATCAATATCCAAGTCATTCAATCCATAATCAGTAAAACAGTAAAATATGCACACGAAACTATAAAATGAAAGCATCAAACCTCATGCTGCATTTAAAACTGTAAACAGGCCAAATAATAGTTAACCGACAAACACACTAAACTCGGGCTCCATTAGCGACCTTAAGCAATTTCACACATTCATTGATTCAAGAAATACCGTTTTATCATTATTGAACTTTAATACCGTGATAGGAAATAGGGTGAGGGGTCCTTACTCGTTTCGGAGTCCGAACACGGCTTCACAGTGCACCTACGGGCTGTCCCTAATTTTTCCTGAATTTTTCCTGGGGAACTGAAACGCACTACTGGTACCTGCACGTGTTTCAAAAAATCCCAAATTAGGCCCCGGGCCCCTTTCGGCCAATATCGTAATTCCAGCACGGCGGCTCCGCCGTGCTCCGGCGACGGCGCTGCCGCTTGCAGCGGTGATTCGCCTTGGGTTGGCCGTTTTCGGCCGAATTCGGCCACACTCGCATTGGTCCCTGCGATAAAACAACCCTAGGGCCCTCGGGGGGCCAAAAAATTACGGAAAACCGAAGCTTACCGGCGGCGGTGCTCTCGGGTGCGGCGGCTCTCCGGCGAGGTTCGTGTTTTGGTGATTCGGCTCCGGTCAACCTGTAGAGAAAAGAATGGTGATCACGGTGATATAAAAATTGCATCAAACGGAGGCCGGGAAGGGCCTCATCGGAGGCAAAAACCAAGAAGGGACGCGGCGGCGCCGCTGGGTTTCGGCCGTATTTTCCGGCCGTTTGGCCAGGATTTTGGCTCCGATTTGGCCACAGGAGAAATCAGCGTAGAAAAACAAGTCGGGGGTATGAAATTTACCTCGATCGGCGGTCGAAAATCTCCCCGGTGCGGCGGCGGGTGGCGGCGGCCGGCTTCTGGTTCGTCTTCTCCGGCGAGGGCAGACGCCTAGGGTTTTGTGGTCTGGTGTGGGGGTTCTATTTATACCCTTTTGCCTTTTGATCTCAGCCGTCCATTTTGATTGAATCTGGGCCGTCCGTTTTTGATTGAATCTGGGCCGTCCGTGCGATTGCATCTGGGCCGTCCAATCACACGCTTGATCTGGGCCGTCCGATCGCGCATGCGCGGATCGCCAACGTGGCCCGTCCCGGATCGACGTGGTCTTGCCACGTGGCAAGTCCCGGTTGGCCAGGACTGCTGACTGGGTTTGCTGACGTGGCTGCCGACGTGGCTTTTTTTTTTTTTCCACCCTTTCCGGGTGCTACACCCCTATTTGGGCATTTTAAGTAAACATACAAGGAATGTAATATCTAAATAGTTAATTCTTCTGCTAAATAAAGGAATTTTTTATTATTATGATTGTTATTATTATCATCATGATTGGAGTCAAAACCCTTGAAATTCCTGTTAGGGATTTTGGGCTTTTACAGTTATATATATATATATATTATATAGTTATGTATTCATATTTATATCATCATTTATCATTATGTTGTTACAATTGCCTATTTGGATATTTGGTTATAATTATCTATTTGGATATTGGGTTACAATTGGACTGGATTAGATACCAAATAGAGATTGCTTCGAGGATGAACCTTTCTTAACCCATATTAACTGGGTTAATTTGTTCTATTTTAAGAAAATCTCTGGGCCTTTTGGACACCAAAATCAAGACCATAATGGTTTGAAATTTATTTATAAATTTATATTTAATATGATTAGAAAATAAAAAGTGTTTAAATTAATATTATGATGAAAAATCATCGAATGTATGGAGTTTCATTTCAATTGTACATTATTAAAATTGATAGAATGTTCATCAATTACCGTGAGCCTCCATGTAAGCTTCCACATTGCCATGAATTCCCATGTGGTCTTATATGTGACTTTGAGTTGCATCTTGATCATGAGATCTCATGTAACTGAGTGTAAGTTGCTCTCCCCTTACTCACATCATAAATTCCTATTATTTATCTATCATTGTACAAAAAAATTCATGTATACATTTTATGGTTAAAAACTTTATATACCTTTGTCAATTTCATTATAGCTAAATTGATAAAATAAATCTTCATCAATTGGCTCTCGTGTAATAACTTAAAACTCAACGCTAAGTAAAGATTTATTACGTATATTAATTTAAAACACAACAAACATCGAACAAGAAGATTTTATTGTTACTTCATGATGGCATATGATTTCTAAAATTTAATTTCTGAGAAAAGATGGTTAAATCAAACTCAACATTGGTACAATATATTAATCCAAAGCACAAGCAAATGTAGAATAACAAGATTTTATTATTATTTTTATTACTTTTTGATGGTATATTATTTGAAAAATCTAACCTCACATAAAGGATGGTTATATGAGAGTCAACAATTATAAATGCAATTACAAAAATATGTTGCAGAACCCGGTGATTTTTCAATACATTGCCCGTTTCCATTATGCTGCTCAAAACATTGTTTTCTACAATTTGTAAGGATGCAGTCATTAGGATCTAATACTACCTGACATGTAACGACCCCGGAAATGTGAAAATGAAATGAGTATTTAAACACATAAAATGCGGAAGCGAGATCAAAATTTCAGTTAACATTCCTTACACGAAAACTAAAAACGTACTTAAAATATAAAAGATTAAACTAACTAAAAGAGAAACTCGAAAATAAAACTATGAGTATGACTACAGAATCTCTAAGCATCCCCTTCGTCGTCCTCCTGCGAAACGGGCTCGGGAACCATGTCTTCCTGATCTGAAATGGTTAAATAAGGAGTGAGCTACAGTAGCCCAGTAAGAACATCACGATATCTCACCGTCACGGAGGTAAAGGTGGGTAGAAAAACACAAAAGACCAATGGAGCATGATTTACAACAAATCCTTTTATTCATGATAAAACCTTTACCATCCACTTACTTCGGTGGAATTCATGAAACAATATAAGAAAACAATAACATTATCACAATCATGTAATAATATAAGCTGTAAAACATAGCACTTATCACGCCTTTTGTAATTCAATCATTATACAACATATCCTTTTCTCATTTACCAGCCTACTAGTATCCATGGGGGTCCATAGGGGTCCCGCTACCCGTTAACCTTTAACATTCATAATCAGTTTCCAGGGCCGTCCCCATACCCCGTCCGGTATGGGCGCCAAAACCATAAACCTCAATACCCCGTCCGGTATGAGGGTGAAACGGGCCGTCCCCATACCCCGTCCGGTATGGGCGCCAAAACCATAAGATCTCCATACCCCGTCCGGCATGTGAGACCACAATCCCGGTAGGGTTCCCTACGGACCCGGTCCGTCCACCATCTCCCAGGATATCTAGTCAGACTGACCCCATAATACAATTATCAGTCTACACAATCTTTTATTTTTCTTTTCCTCAGTCAGCATCATCAATTCACATTTAAACAAGCAAACGTAATTCATGCCAAACAGACAACATACAGTATCAGTTTTTCAGTCATTCAACCCATAATTAATAAAAACGTAGTATATGCACACAAATCTGTAAAATGAACACATCAAACCTCATTTTGCATTTAAAGCTGTAAACAGGCCAAATAACAGTAAATCACCAATCACACTAGACTCGGGCTCCATTAGCCACCTTAAGTAATTTCACACATTCGTTAATTCAAGAAATACCGTTTTATCATTTTGAACTTTAATACCGTGATAGGAAATAGGGTGAGGGGTCCTTACTCGTTTCGGGGTCCGAACACGGCTTTGCAGTGCGCTTGCAGGCTATCCCTAATTTTCTCTGAATTTTTCTCGGGGAACTGAAACGCACTACTGGTACCTGCACGTGTTCCAAAAAAATCCCAAATTAGGCCCAGGGCCCCTTTCGGCCCAAATCGCAACTCCGGCACGGCGGCTCCGCCGTGCTCCGGCGACGGCGCCACCGCTCGCGGCGGGTCGCCTCGGGTTGGCTGTTTTCGGCCGTTTCTGGCCGAATTCGGCCACACTCGCATCGGTCCCTGTGAGAAAACAACCCTAGGGCCCTCGGGGGGCCAAAAAATCACGGAAAAATGGAGCTTACCGGCGGCGGCGCTCTCGGGTGCGGCGGCTCTCCGGCGAGGTTCGTGTTTTGGTGATTCGGCTCCGGTCAACCTGTAGAGAAAAGAATGGTGATCACGGTGATATAAAAATTGCATCAAACGAAGGCCGGGAAATGCCTCATCGGAGGCAAAAACCGAGAGGGGGCGCGGCGGCGCCGCTGGCCTTCGGCCGCGTATTCCGGCCGTTTGGCCGGGATTTTGGCTAGGATTTGGCCACAAGAGGAATCAGCGTGGAAAAACAAGTCGGAGGTATGAAATTTACCTTGATCGGCGGTCGGAAATTTCCCCGGCGCGGCGGCGGGTGGCGGCGGCCGGCTTCTGGTTTGTCTTCTCCGGCGAGCGGCAGGCAGCTAGGGTTTGTGGTCTGGTGTGGGGGTTCTATTTATAACCCCTTGCCTTTTGATCTCAGCCGTTCATTTTGTTTTAATCTGGGCCGTTCGTTTTTGATTGAATCTGGGCCGTCCGTGCGATTACATCTGGGCCGTCCGATCGCGCGATTGATCTGGGCCGTCCGATCGCACCCACGCGGATCGCCAACGTGGCCCCTTTTCGTAGCGACGTGGTCTTGCCACGTGGCAGGCCCCGGTTGGCCGGGACTGCTGACCGGGCGCTACATGACATCTCTTCTGTCCTTTCGCTAAAGGAACAGTAGAAAGAACTGCAATAAGTTTAAAGAAAAAAAAAACAATTATTTTAAACACATAATTGTATCTAACTATAATTTAACTTAAAAATAAAATTAGTACCATTTAGATTATGTACATAATGCATTAATTACAAAAATAGTTAGATACAAAATAATTTATGAAATATCTTCTACTTGAATATTGATTACAAAACATAGAAGTCTATATGAGAACAATGTTATTTTAAGTTGTTATTTATATTTTAAAGACATCCTGATTCCTACAATTCTAATATGAATAGATATTGGACAAACCTGAAAAAATAAGGACAAGAGCCAAGAACTGGGAGTAGGATTCCTTTGTCATGTTGTAGACTGTAATTCGTATTGAATATTTTTCTAAATATTTTTAAGAAAACAACTTTATCAAATCTCAATGGGTAAAGAGAAGATGCACCTTGCAATTTATAAAACAAGGTGGACCATTCATATATGTCAATAAACATATATACGGAAAGAAAATAAATCTATTCTTCAAATTTAGATGAAAATAATTTTTTTGGATCATAAATGTATTTTTTTGTAAATTATTTTTTAGGATTATTTTTATAGTTAAAAGTATTTTATCTTTCACATTTTTTTAAATGTAAAAATTTTCAAATAAATAGAATTGCATATTTAAAATTTTTCAATATTACTATTTTTTAAACATTTTGAAAAATCTATTTTGCTTAGAGGATTTGTAATTAATATGTTAACCTTGATAAAAATAAGGGGGACTATTTTAACATTATTTAGGAGCTAAAGAGAAGATACACCTTGTAATTTATAAAATAGGATTTACCATTTATATATACCAAGAAACATTGATATAGAAAGAAAGTAAATATGTTCTTCAAATTTAGATGAAAATAATCTTTTTGGATTTTTAAGATACTTTTTTGTAAATTACTTGCTATGATTTTTTTTATAGCTAAAATATTTACTTTTCAAATTATTTTAAATGTAAAAATCTTCAAGTAGATATACATATCCAAAAATCTCAAATCATTACCATTTTTTAAATATTTTGAAAAATCTATTTTTACTTAGAGAGTTTGTAATTAATATGTTAACATTGATAAAAATAAGGGGGGCTATTTTAATATTATTTAGGGGGGTAAAGAGAAGATTCACCTTCCAATTTAACCATTCATGTATGCGAATAAATATATATATATATATATATATAGAAAAAAGGTAAATCTATTCTTTAAAGTTAGATGGAAGTAATTTTTTTGGATTTTTAAGGTACTCTTTTGTAATTTAATTGTTATGATTATTTTTATAGCTAAAAATATTTTACTTTTCACATAATTTCAAATGTAAAAATTTTTAAGTAAATAAAATTATATATAAAAAAATATTCAATCATTACAGTTTTTTTAAAAATTTTAAAAAAATTTATTTTTTAGTTAGAGAGTTTGTAATTAATATGCTAACATTGATAAAAATAAAAGAGACTATTTTAAAATTATCTAGAAGATAAAGAGAAGATGCACCTTGCAATATATAAAACATAGTTGACTATTCATATATGCCAAGAAACTCATATATCGAAAGAAAGTAAATCTATTCTTCGAATTTAGATGAAAATAATCTTTTCGGATCTTTAAGGTATGTCTTTTGTAATTTGTTTGTCATGATTATTTTTATAACTAAAAATATTTTACTTTTCAGATTATTTCAAATGTAAAAAATCTTCGAATAAATATAACTACATATAAAAAAATCTTCAATCATTACCATTTTTTAAAAAAAATTGAAAAATCTATCTTTGTTTAAATGGTTTGTTATTAATATGTTAACATTGATCTAATATTATTTATAGGGTAAAGAGAAGATGCACTTCGTAATTTATAAAACAAGATGGACCATTTATATATGCCAAGAAACAGCTATATAGAAAAAAAAAGTAAATCTATTCTTTAAATTTAGATGAAAGTAAGTTTTTCGGATCTTTTAAGATATTTTTTTGTAAAATAATTGTCACAGACTACACCCCATCTTATAGGGTAATGACTCGAGCATAGTTACTTAAATCAAATATACTCGAGTTAAGTAAAATAACTAAACTTTATTAATCATAAAATAGTTATAGAAGTGTTACATCCCTTAAATGTAAAACATAAATATATATACGAGACTCTAAATTTTATTACTTACGTTACTAAACAAAAGTACGAAACAATAACTTTAATATTAGAGTCTAGCTTCAGAAATTTCTTCCTTTTAATCGCTCACTCTGCAGCGGTATCTTCAGTATCTAGAGGGTGATAAGGGAGTGAGATAAAATATCTCAATAACTGATATTATGAAATCATAGCATAGTTGCAATATATAGTTTCTTTTCCACACACCAAAACATATATTATATAATCTTTTCAAAACATATACGAATCAGAAGATGAATGCACAAATGAGAAAACCAGTTCATGTTGTATACTTCATCACTATTATGGAAGATTAATCAGTTACCACATATTATGCGTAGGCACATGTAGTTATCACTGGTTCTCCATGTACTCGAACATAGAACGACATATATTAGTACCTTCAAACACTATTATCCCTCGAACACGGAACGATTAGGGCATGTAGATCAGACTATTTTTCCACACACCCGAACATGAAATAGTTATATATGGGTACACACTTATCACTTCGCTAATACACCCAGATATGTAACGGTTATATATGGCCAGATTGAAGCCTAGCATAATGTAGGTGCTTTCAGAATAACTTCTTTCCATAATGAGTTATACACACATATCAAAATCATATTTCAAAAATATAAAGTGAAATAACACTTATATCAAAGTAAAACTTTAACAAATACTTACTTAACAAATACGAAAGATAAATTAAATACTTGCATATTTTATATCAAAAATATGTAAAATACTTCAAAATTACGTTAGCTGTGAATCCATAATATCTACTTACCTTAGATTCTTGGCAGTCGTAATCTTAATTTGGACAAAGTTCTAGCTTTATTTATGACTTTTTCCTCTAAAAAATCTGAGAGTTTCAGGATGATTTTTGGTCACTTTCATGACTCAAAAATATCCAACATAATACTCAAAAACGAATCCCAAAAATTAAAGAGAAATCAAATTTCAAAAGTTAAGAAAAGGCTTACCTTTCTAACGGTTTATAAACTTTTTTTTATCGTGAGTTTTATTCCTCTTATCTTCTTCTTTCTCTGCTCTCACAAATTTATCAGAGCTTTCCCAAGGTTTTTATCTAAAATCTCAAAATACTCTAAAAAATCACATATTTCGTACTCCTTCTCCTTCCTTCACCTCTTTGCTTCTCATTTATTTTCTCTCATCCGAGATGTCTTTTCCTCCCTTATCTTATCCTTTATTTATAGGAGTGGGGAGCCATGAGAGAAAGGTTGCCACCATTCCGTTATACCATTTCATCTAAAATTTGCCACCTTTCATAAAGTCACTTCACCTAAAAGGTTACCACTTTTCTCATACTGTTTTATCTAAAAGATTTTTTTATATGCCACTTCATATAAAAGGTTACCACTTTTCACATGCTACTTTATCTAAAAGTTGTCACTTTCTGTAATGTCACTTCATCTGAAAGTTATCAATTTTCACATGTCACTTTATCTAAAAGTTGCCACTTTCTGTTATGTCATGTTATCTAATAGTCACTAAATTTCATTATACTGTTTTATTTAAAAGGTTTTCACCTTTTTCTATGCCTTTTCATGTTTATTCTAACTTGTTCTTCCTTATCCATCATTTTTCCATTTGAATCTAAACGATGTCCTTAATCTTATTATATATTTTCAAATACATATAAAGGCAAAATTATTTAAATATATTAAAGATAAAAAATTAACTTGGAGTATTTTCAAGCTATCACATCCTCATTCCCTTAAAAAAAAATTGGTTCTCCAAATTAAACTTACTAGTGGTCACAAACAAATGTGGGTGTTTGGCATTCATTGTAACGGCCCCGGAAATGTTAAAATGGAGTGAGTATTTAAACACATAAAATGCGGAAGCGAGATCAAAATTTCAGGTAACATCCCTTACACGAAAACCAAAAACGTACTTAAAATATAAAAGATTAAACTAACTAAAAGAGAAACTCGAAAATAAAACTATGAGTATGACTATAGAGTCTCTAGGCATCCCCTTCGTCGTCCTCCTGCGGAACGGGCTCGGGAACCATGTCTTCCTGATCTGAAATGGTTAAATA
>NW_019014274.1:0-33695 GCF_000150535.2 Carica papaya | reverse complement strand
ATAATCATACAAGAGAAAAAGTGTACAATAACTTTATCGTCCATGTAATAGGGTTCACTATCACTTAGATAGACGAGATTTTAATCATATACACACCCTCACACACTTGATGTTTAACTAAACAGTTAGATGTATCACACAGTTTCGTACTAGTTAAAATTTTCCTTATATTGACCCAAATTTTCACTCAATAGTCTTTATTAAATTTCTCTGAAGTTTACTACTATTATTTGACTTTGTGAATGTATCTTCCTTATCTTATTTTATTTGAATTTTAGTAATTTTTCCTCTAAACCACGAAAAGTCTAGATCTCTGTATTCTCAATTAAGTTTTTCCCATGTACTCTCCTTAAGCATTGTAAATTTCCTTTACTTTGTCTAATAGTTGTGTATTTTCTTTGTAATTTTTACGGTGTAATCCAATTTAAATTTATAAAATCACTCTAACTAATTTTTATTAGACATACATGGTCGGTTTTTTTATTTGATCATAAGTATTTATAACATTTTTCCCCTTTTTTTTTTCCTTCGTGTATTAATACCCTTATAAAGCCCTTTATAGATTTTTATATTCAGTCCATTAACAAACTTCATAATTAAATGTAGTGTTCCCCTGCGCCACAAGCCCAAACCCACCAGTGCTTTTTTATTTGACCCATTGCAACTTCTTAACCACCCAGCTCATCCTTTAACTGGGCTAGTAGCCCAAACTCCCTGTTAAACATACCTTTTTCTTTAATATTATTATTATGTACATATTTTTCTTTTATTTAATTTCATAAGTTACATACTCTAGTTTTTTCCCACTAGTAATTTTGGAGTGTTTTTTTTAGTTCGACCCATTTTCTATTCTGGGTTTTACTCCATTTACGTACATAGGTATTTGTACGCATACATATTTTCATGCATACAGTCACGCACACACACTTATATAGCTATATATATATGTAACGGTCCCGAAAATTTAAATGAAATGTATGTATTAAAAATCTCAAATGCGGAAGCGTAATAAAAATTTTGATTAACATCCCTTACACAATAACCAAAACGTACTCAAAACATGAAGGAACAAACTAACTAAAAGAGATACTCGAAATAAGAACTATAAATATAACTATGAAGTCTTTAAGCATCCCCTTCGCCGTCTTCCTGCGGAACGGGCTCGGGAACAACGTCTTCCTGATCTGAAATGGTTAAATAAGGAATGAGCTACACCAGTCTAGTAAAGACATCACACTACCTCACTGCCACGGAAGTAAAGGTGGGTAGAAAGCAAAAATGACCAATGGAGAATAATTTATAACAAACTCGTTTATCAACATAAAAACCTTTACTGTCCACTTACCTCGGTGAGATCCATGAAAACGACATATGAAAGCAATAACATTATCATCATCATAAAATCATATAAACTGTATAACATAACACTTACCACACCTTTGCATTTCAATCATTAAACAACATATTTTCCTCTTTTACCAGCCTACTAGTATCCATGGGGATCCATAGGGGGTCCCCGCTGCCCGTGAACCATTAACATTATAAGCTGATTCTAGGGCCGTCCCCACACCCCGTCCAGTATGGGTGCCAAAACCATGAACCTCAATACCCCGTCCGGTATGAGGGTGAAACAGGCCGTCCCCATACCCTGTCCGGTATGTGCGCTAAAACACATAAGGTCTCCATACCCCGTCCGGTATGAGAGACCACGTTCCCGGTAGGGTTTCCTACGGACCCGGTCCGTCCACCATCTCCCAAGATATCTAGTCAAGCTGTCCACATTTTTCACTTATCAATTCACATAACCTTTCTGCCCTTTTCCTTAGTCTCAATCATCCAATCATACACAACATATAAACCCGTAATTGACGCCAAACAAGACAACACAGTATCGGGTTAATCATAACATCAACCATAATAAAAGAAACCATGATTCATGCATACGAGACCATAAAATAAATACATCAGACATCATGCTGCATTTAATACTGAAAAATAGATCAAACAATAATAGAGCAACACTGTGTCAGACTCGGGCTCCATTGGCAACCTTAATCAATTATACATCTATAAAGTCACAAAGTACAATTTAATTATTTATTTAGCTTTAATACCATGATAGGAAATAGGGTGAGGGGTCCTTACTTGTTTCGGAGTCTGAATTCGACTCTACAGTGCACCTACAGGCTGTCCCTAATTTCCCTGAATTTTTTCTGAAAAAATTGAAACGCACTACCGGTGCATGCATGTGTCCCAAAAAATCCCAAATCAGACCTAGGGCCCCTTTAAGCCAATATCAGAATTCTGGCACGGTGGCTCCACCGTGCTACGACGACGGTGCCGCCGTCTGTGGCGGCGATCTGCCTCGAGTTGGCTATTTTTAGACCGTTTTCGGCCAAATTCGGCCAACTTGCATCAGTCCCTGCGATAAAACAACCCTAGGACCCTCGGTGGGCCAAAAAATCACGAAAAACCGAAACTTACCGGTGGCGGTGCTCTCAGTTGCGGTGGCTCCTCCGGCGTGAGTTGCGTTTTGATTTTTGGCTCCGATCAACCTGTAGAGAAAAGAACGGTGATCACAGTGGTATAAAATTTGCATCGAACGGAGACCAGGAAGGGCCTCATCGGAGGCAAAAACAGAGGGGGGTTGCGGCGGCGCCGCTGGACTTTGGCTGGATTTTCTAACCGTTTGGCGGACTCAGCATCGAAAAATGAGCCAGGGGGAGGAAATTTACCTCGATCGGTGGTCGGAAACTTCCCCGGTGCGGCTGCGGGTAGCGGCAGCCGGCTCCTCCGGCGTCTGGTTCTTCTTCTCCCGCGAGGCACTGGCGGCTAGGGTTTTGTGGTCAGGTGTGGGTGGGGTTATTTATACCCTTTGCCTTTTAATCTCAACCGTCCATCAAGATTAAATCTGGGCCGTCCATCGCGATGCAATCTGGGCCGTCCGTACGCGTGAATCTGGGCCGTTCGTGCGCACGTTTGATCTAGGTCGTCTGCGCGCGCGGGAACGGATCTGGGTCGTCCGATCGGGCGCACGCGGATCGCCCACGTGGCCCCTCCCATGTCAATGTTTCCTTGCCACGCGACGTGTTCTGGTTGGTCGAGGCTATTGACCGGGCCGCTGACGTGGCTGCTGACATGGCACAATTTTTCTAAATTACGTTTTGACCCCCAGTTTCTGATTTTCTTTTCAAAAACACCCCCCAGAATCTAAATTTTCACCCCTTTTTTTCCAAAATCAATTTTAATTAAATTCAACTAATATTTTACCCAATTTTATCATTATTATTATTTTTATTTTCATTAAATTTAATTAAATTAAATTAAATAAAAATTTAAAAAATTCAAATAAATAAAAATAATAATAATAAGATAAAATAAGAAAAAAAAACACTTGGGTGTTACAACTCTCCCCCGCTTAAAGAAATTTGGTCCCCCAAATTTGCCTCTTACTCTTGGACGAACAAATGGGGGTGCTGGGCTCTAAATTCTGATTCTAGCTCCCAGGTAGCCTCCCTGGGCGTGTGGTTATGCCACAGGACCTTTATAAAAGATATTTTCTGGTTGCGCAGTATTCTGCTCTTTCGGTCCGTGATACCGACTGGTACTTCTTCATAAGACAAGTCCTCTTGGAGTGGAAGCGGTTCATGAGCCAAGACATGAGAAGGGTCCGGGTTGTACTTACATAGCATGGATACGTGGAACACGTTGTGGACTCTGGAGAGCTCTGGGGTAGTGCTAGTCTGTAGGCAGCAGTACCAATCCTATCTAAGATTTCAAAGGGTCCAATATATCGAGAGTTTAATTTTCCCCTACTGCTGAACCTACTAATTCCCTTGAAAGGAGTGACCTTAAGAAACACCCGGTCGCCTTTCTCAAACTGTAGGTCTCTCCTCCAAGTATCTGCATAACTCTTCTGCCTACTCTGAGCTGTCTGAATGTTCTTCCTGATTTTAACTATTTTGAAAGTGGTCTCCTCTACCAACTCCGGCCCGAACAATCTTCTATCGCCCACTTCCTCCCAACAAATCGGTGTTCTGCACGGGCGCCCATATAACGCCTCATATGGAGCCATGCCGGTGCTAGCTTGGTGGCTGTTGTTGTAGGCAAACTCTATCAGGGGTAGATGGTCGTCCCAATGGCCCCCAGAGTCCAGGACACAAGCTCGGAGCATATCCTCAAGCGTACGAATTGTCCTCTCTGATTGTCCATCAGTCTGGGGATGAAAGGTAGTACTAAGAGACAGCTTTGTTCCCATAGCTTGCTGGAAGCTACTCCAAAACTGAGAAGTGAACCTGGGGTCCCTGTCGGATACCACTATCACTGGAACTCCATGCAATCTGACTATTTCTCGGATATATATTTTTGCCAACTTGTCCAAGGGATCGGTTATCCTGATGGGTAGGAAGTGGGAAGACTTGGTAAGCCGGTTAACAATTACCCATATGGCATCATGTCCTTAACGTGCCTTGGGTAATCCCATTACGAAGTCCATGGCGATATGTTCCCACTTTCACTCCGGGATCAGTAAAGGCTGAAGTAACCCGCCTGGGCGTTGATGCTCTGCCTTGACCTACTGACATACCAAGCATTTAGATACAAAGTTAGCTATGTCCCTCTTCATCCTATTCCACCAAAACTGGGGTCGCATGCTTTGGTACATTTTGGTGCTTCCGGGATGCATGTCAAACTTCAAGCTATGGGACTCTATCATGATGTCTCTCTTTAACTCACTGTCATCTGGGACACACACCCTGTCCTGAAACCGAAGTAACCCATCGGCAGAGACTCAAAATTCTGAGCTCACTCCCTGTTCTGCATCATTCTTGCAGGCTACTAGGGCGGGGTCGACTAATTGGGCATCCCTTATTCTTTGTATTAACTCGGGCTGGACGGTCAGACGGCCCAAACATGCGACTCTCTTCAGGTCTTGAAGCCGAACCTGTTGTGTGGCCCCAATCTGCCTGTGTTCTGAAATCATCAAATGGGCTAAGATACTTGCACTTTTCTTGCTGAGAGCATCTGCCACCACATTGCCCTTACCCGGATGATACAAGATATCACAATCATAGTCCTTAAGGAGTTCTATCCACCTTTTTTGACGCATGTTGAGATCCTTTTGAGTGAATATATGTTTCAAACTCTTATGATTGGTATAGATCTAAAAGGTCTCTTCGTATAAATAATGGCGCCAGGTTTTGAAGGCGTGTATGATTGTGGTAAGTTCCAAGTCATGGGTGGGATATTTCTTCTCATGATCTTTTAACTGTCTGGACCCATAGGCTTCGACCTTCCCATGCTGCATTAGAACACAACCCAGGCCTAGATAGGAGGCATCACTATAAACTGTATATCCCCCCGATTCACTCGGTAAAGCCAGCACGGGTGCAGTGGTCAGCCGCTCCTTTAATTCTGAAAAACTTCTCTCACAGTCCTCATTCCACTCAAACTTGGCATTCTTCTTTGTGAGTCGAGTTAGGGGAGCCGCTAGACTAAAGAATCCTTTGACAAACCTGCGGTAATAACCTGCCATTCCCAGGAAGCTACGGATTTCCTTAACTGATGTCAATTTCTCCTAGCAAAGTACCACTTTAACCTTTTTAAGATTCATTGATACTCCTTCCTTTGATATGATGTGTCCTAAGAAGGTGGTCTGCTCAAGCCAGAATCCACACTTACTCAACTTTGCATATAGCTTCCTTTTTCTGAGGACCTGCAAAACTTGGGCTAGATGATGAGCATGCTCTTCTCTACTTTTTGAGTAGACCAAGATGTCATCGATGAACACGATAACAAATTGATCCAAGAATTCTCTGAAGACCCTGTTCATCAGATCCATAAAGATGGCCGGGGTGTTGGTTAGCCCAAATGGCATGACTAGGAACTCATAGTGTCCGTACCGGGTTCAAAAGGTCATTTTGGGGATATCTTCTGTTCTTATTTTCACCTGATGGTAACCTGATCGCAGGTCTATTTTGGAGAAGATCTGCGCGCCCTGTAGCTGATCGAAGAGGTCATCAATTCTGGGAAGGGGATATTTGTTCTTGATTGTGACCTTATTCAATCCTCTGTAATCAATACACAGTCTCAACGTTTCATCTCTCTTCTCGATAAAACTGACTCTGGCACCCCAAAGAGACACACTGTGCCTAATAAAACCACTGTCTTGCAATTCAGTGATCTGTTTCCTCAGCTCTTCCATCTCAACGCGGCTCATGCGGTAAGGAGCAACCGAAATGGGCTGGGTGCCTGGTTGTAGATCTATAGTGAACTCAACTTCCCTGTCCACTAGCAGTCCGGGTAGTTTGTCCGAAAACACATCTGGAAAGTCTCGGACTACCAGAATCTCTTGGATACAAATTTTATTCTTGGGCTTTCCCAGTACCACGTCCGGGTCAGCATCGGCATCCTGCTGTGTGAGGTTGTAAACCCTACCCTGAATAAGAGGTCTTCCTTGGTTCTGGTTCCTGGGCACTCTCTCGCATAGTGCTGGGCACTACCACATATGCGACAGGTGTTGTTGAGGCGATAGTATGGTTGGTCCCCGTGATCCCTGTCGCAGTGCTGACAGATCTTGCCACGTGCTGCCCCTGGAGCTTGAAGGGGAGCCTGGATCGCCAGTCTAGGCTTCTTATTTTGTTGGACAGGCACAGTAGGTGCTGGTCTGTGGGGTAGAGTTGAGAGTCTGTGACTCCCTACTGACTGAGGAAGGGTGTTGAAACTCTTCTCAACGATCTTCACCTTTGCTAGAACGGCTGAATATGTCTTGAGCTCTAGTACCAATAAGTGCTGCTTGATCTCTAGGCGGAGGCCCCACTAGAACCTCCTAGCCTTCCTGCCCTCATCTATCAATGTCTCAGGGGAGTATCGGCCCAGCTCTAGGAACTTACGAGCATATTCCGATACCGTCATGTTTCCCTGGACCAGCTGGACAAACTCCATCTCCTTTAGATGTCGGATGTGCTCGGGGAGGTACTCCGCATGAAAGGCTGCTAAGAACTACTCCCAAGTGACTGGTGTAGGCAGGGTGGTCTACTTGAGCTCCCACCAACGACCTACTTCCCCCACCAGTATATAGGAAGCAAGGGTAACCCTCTGCTCGGGAACCACTCCTAATGTCTTGAAAGCCTTCTCTGTCTCCGCCAACCAATACTGGGCATCTTCGAAAGAGGACTCCCCTACAAAAGTGGAAGGGTTCAGTCTCTTGTACCTCTCCATGTAGCCTGGGTCAATTAGGGAAGGAGCTGGGTCCTGTGGAAGAGGGACTGAGCCAGGCTAAGGATAGACTGGGGGGCCCTATGGTGGCACCTACTGATATAATGGGGGCACCGAATTGTACTGTGGCAGTGCCGGGCAATACTGTGGCTGGGGCACCAGATTATACTACAGTGGTGGTGCCGGGGGGTACTGTGGAGGAGCAGGCTTGTGCTGGGGTGGCTCGGGATCCACTCGCTGTAGCGGTAGCTCAACCTGTGGTAGTGGGGGAGGGTCGGGTAACTCCCTTCTCTCCTCTCGGCCTTGGTGGGCAGTAATGATCCTTTCTAGCATCTCAAATATTCTGTCCACATCTTCCCGAAGTGAATCATCCTGGGCTGCTCGGTTTAGTGGGGGTCTTCCTCTCCTCATCTCTCTGCACCTGCATTTCACAAGGAAGGGTTGAGTAACGATTAATCGGTTGGTATTTGTCTAAATATTATTGTGTACGGGACAAGTTCAAGGAACGCGGCTCTGATACCAACTGTAACGGCCCCAGAAATTAAAAAGAAATGTATATATAAAATTTCTAAGTGCGGAAGCGAAATAAAATATTATGATTAACATCCCTTACACAATAACCAAAACGTATTAAACATATGAAAGAATAAGCTAACTAAAGTAAATACTAGAAATGAATACTATAAGGAAAATTATAAAATCTTTAGGCATCTACTCGCCATCTTCCTACGGAACGGGCTCGGGAACTAAGCCCTCTTGATCTGAAATGGTTAAGTAAGGAATGAGCTACACTACCCCAGTAAAGATGTCACACTATCTCACTGTCACAGAAGTAAAGGTTGGTAGAAAACAAAAATGACCAATGGAGCATAATTTATAATAAATTCATTTATCAATAATAAAACTTTTTACTGTCCACTTACCTCGATGAGATTCATGAAAACAACTTATGAAAATAATAGCATTATAATATCATGAAATCATACGCACTCTGTAACATAACACGTCCTACTTTTAATATTTCAATCATCAGGTAACAAATTTTCTCTTTTACCAGCCTACCAGTATCCATGGGAATCCATAGGGGTCCCCGCTACACATGAACCATTCACCTTAATAACTTAACTCCAGGGCCGTCCCCATACCCGTCCGGTATGGGCTCCAAAACCATAAACCTCAATACCCCGTCTGGCATGAGGGTGAAGCGGGCCGTCCCCATACCCCGTCCGGTATTAGCGTCAAAACATTTAAAGTCTCCATACCCCTTCCGGTATGAGAGACAACGTTCCCGGTAGGGTTCCCTATGGACCTGGTCCGTCCACCATCTCCCAAGATATCTAGTGAGGCTGTCGACTTATCAATTTATCAATTCACATACCTTTTCCATTCTTTTCTTAGTTTTTTGTTCCTCACATAATCATGAATATTTAAACCAGTAACGAGCATCCAACAATGCAGGCATATCATCAGATTCACAAAATCAAGCAGTAGTGAAGTAAACAGTGATTCATGCATTCAAAACCATAAAATAAATAGATCAGACACCATAATACCTTTAAAACTGTAAAATAACTAAAACAGCAACTGACAAAAAATATATCAGATTCGAGCTCCATTAGCAACCTTAATCAATTATACATATCTATTAATTCATAAAACACCGTTTTATCATTTATTAAGCTTTAATGTCGTGATAGGAAATAGGGTGAGAGATCCTTACTTGATTCGAAGTCTAAAATCAGTTTTTCACTGTACCTACGGGCAGTCCCTAGATTCCCTGAATTTTTTTTCCTGGGAACTGAAACACACTTTCGGTACTTGTACATGTCTCCAAAAAACTCCAAATCAGACCCAGGGCCTCCTTGGCCAATTTCAGAATTCCGGCACGGCGGCTCCGCCGCTTGCGGCGGCGATTCACCTCGGGTTGGCCGTTTCTGGCCACTTTTGGCCAAACTTACATTGGTTCCTGTGATAAAACACACATAAGGCCCTCGGTGGGCCGAAAAAACTAAAAAAATCGAGACTTCCCGGTAGCGGAGCTCTCGGGTACGGCGGCTCCTCCAATTTGGCGTTTTTCTTTGATCAACCTATAGAGGAAAGGACGGTGGTCACTGTGGTGTAAAAATTAAATCGAATGGGAATCGAAAAAAGCCTCATCGGAGACAAAAATTGAGAAAACCCGCGGCGGTGCCACTGGGCTTCGGCAGCATTTTTCGGCCAATTGGCCGGTGGTTTGGCTCAGATTTAGCCATAAGGGGGTTTAACATTGAAATCTGAGCCAAGGGGAGAAATTTTACCTCGTTTGGCAGCCGAAAAGTGCTCTGGTGCGGCGGTGGGTGGTAGCGGTCGGTTCCTCTGGTGGCTGGGCTGTCTTCTCTGGCGAGGGCTCTGGCGGCTAGGGTTTGAGGTTGGGTGTGGATGAGATTATTTATAACCTTTCCTTTTTAATTTAAGCCGTCCATAACGATTTAATCTAGTCCATCTGATCGCGATTAAATTGAAAATGAATCTGGACCGTCCATCGCGATGTGATCTGGACTGTCCGTGCGTGATTCAATTTGGGCCGTCTGCACTAGTGTAATCTGGGCCGTCCGCGCACGCGTTTGATCTAGGCCATCCGCACGCGCATTTGATTTAGGCCAAGAAGAGAGAGCTCATCTTCTCCATGAATTCTTCACAAAATACTCAGAAAAATCCCCTCAAATTGTTCTTCTCATTCTTTATTTTCCTACTACTCGCAGAACCAATTATTGGCCTCTACTATTTGACATAAGCACAAATATCACCCATCTCTGTATTTTCTTCAGCGCGACTCTAAGCAGCTCAGGCCATCTCTGTCACAAAAGAAGCCCTCTCTTTGCTGTCCTTAATTTCTGAGCGGCAATCATATACATTACAGCTTATCATCACCGAGACCCAACCTTCATCGCACAGTTGATCGGAGCCGAATCACCAAAACACGAACCTCACCGGAGAGCCGCCGCACCCGAGAGCACCGCCGCCGGTACCAGTAGTGCGTTTCAGTTTTTCAGGAAAAATTCAGAGAAAATTAGGGATAGCCTGTAGGCGCACTGTGAAGCCGTGTTCGGACCCCGAAACGAGTAAGGACCCCTCACCCTATTTCCTATCACGGTATTAAAGTTCAATAATGATAAAACGGTATTTCTTGAATTAACGAATGTGTGAAATTGCTTAAGGTCGCTAATGGAGCCCGAGTCTAGTGTGTTTGTTGGTTAACTGTTATTTGGCATATTTTACAGTTTTAAATGCAGTATGAGGTCTGATGTTTTCATTTCATTGTTTCGCGTGCACATTTTACTGTTTTATTGATTATGGTTTGAATGACTGAGAAACCGATGTTGTATGTTGTCTTGTTTGGCATAAATTACTGTTTGCTTATTTGTATGTAAATTGATGATGCTGACTGAGGAAAAGGAGAATGAAAGATTATGTAAATTGATAATTGTATAATGTGGTCAGCCTGACTAGGTATCTTGGGAGATGGTGGACGTACCGGGTCCGTAGGGAACCCTACCGGGATCGTGGTCTCTCATACAGGACGGGGTATGGAGACCTTATGTGTTTTGGCGCCCATACCGGACGGGGTATGGGGACGGCCCTGGAATCTGATTACAAGTGTTAAGGGTTAACGGGTAGCGGGACCCCTATGGATCCCCATGGATACTAGTGGGCTGGTAAATGAGGAAAATATGTTGTGTAATGATTGAATTACAAAAGGCGTGATAAGTATTATGTTATACAGTTTATATGATTTCATGATGGTGATAATGTTATTGCTTTCGTATATTGTTTTATGAATTTCACCGAGGTAAGTGGATGGTAAAGGATTTATTACTGATAAAAGGATTTGTTGTAAGTTATGCTCCATTGGTCTTTTTGTGTTTTCTACCCCACCTTTACCTCCGTGATGGTGAGATATCGTGATGTCTTTACTGGGCTAGTGTAGCTCATTCCTTATTTAATCATTTCAGATCAGGAAGACATTGTTCCCGAGCCCGTTCCGCAGGAGGACGACGAAGGGGACGCCTAAAGACTCCATAGTCATATTCATAGCTTTTACTTTCGAGTTTCTCCTTTAGTTAGTTTGATCTTTTATATTTTGTGAGCACGTTTTTGGTTTTAGTGTAAGGGATGTTAATCGAAATTTTGACTTCGCTTCCGCGTTTGATATTTTTAATACACATTTCATTTTAAATTTTCGGGGTCGTTATAACAGTAGTAGTAGCAGTAGCAGTAGCAGTAATATTAATAGTAGTAGTAACATTAGTAATAGTCGTAGTAGTAGTATTAGTATCTATAAATATCTATGTACTTGAAGGTTTTGATGTTTAGTATTAGTATCTATAAATATCTATGTACTTGAAGGTTTTTAGCATCAAACACAAATCAAAACTTGAGTTTCTCAATTAGTCTTTTTTACTTTTTGCTATCATATTTCAACAAATTATTTTATTTAACTAGCCTATCTATTTATTTTTTCTAACAAAAATAAATCAAGCTTAATTTATTATTTTGCCATTTGTAGGTTGATTTGTACATTTAAATTCTTCTTTAATTGAATTAATATGACAACAAAATTTTTTTTTCTTTATTTAAATTAGTTAATTAATTGAAGTAAGAAAGTCTGAAAAAAAATGTTGGATACTTAATAATATTATTAAAATAAAATTTTTTGTGGTGTTATATATAATGTAGTAGTAGTGGTAGTAGTAGTAACAGTAATAGCAACAATAGCAGTAGCCGTATAAGTAATAGTAGTAGTAGCAGTAGCAATAGTAGTAATCGAGGTAATAGTAATAATAACAGTAGTAGCAGTAGCTGCAATAAAAATAGTAGGAGTAGTAACAGTGGTAAAAGTAATAGTAGTAGTAGCATTAGTAGTATTAGTAGTAGTAGTACTACTACTATTACCTATATAAACTATGTACTTGAAGGCTTTTAAAATCAATCATAAATCAAAACTTGAGTTTGAGTTTCTCAATTAGTCTGTCTTACTTCTTCCTCTCATATTTCAACAAATTATTATATTCAACTAGCTTGTCTTTTTATTTTTTTTAAGAAAACAAATTAATTAATCATTTTGCCATTTGTAGGTTGATTTGTTTATTTAAATTCTTCTTCAATTGAATTTATATGACAATAAAACTTTTTTTTCCTTATTTAAATTAATTAATTAATTCAAGTAAGAAAATCTAAAAAAAAATGTTAGATAGTTAATAATACTATTAAAATAAGATTTTTTGTGGTGTTATATATGATGCAGTAGTAATAGCAGTAACAGCAGTAGTGCAGTAGTAGTAAAAGTAGTAAAATAGTAATAATAGTAACAGTAGTAACAGTAACAGCAGTAGCAGTTGTAGCAGTAGTAATAGTGATAGCAGCAGTAGAAATAATAGTAGTACTAGCAGTAGTAGTAATATTAACAGTAATAGTAGCATTAGTAGTAACAGTGGTAGTATTAGTACAAGTACCTATAAATTCCATGTACTTGAAAGCTTTTAACATTAACCACAAATCAAAACTTGAGTT
The DNA here is from genome assembly GCF_000150535.2 of Carica papaya. The sequence goes on along the minus strand of NW_019014274.1, from coordinate 20,930 downwards.
TCTCAATTAGTCTCTCTTACTTCTTCCTCTCATATTTCAACAAATTATTATATTCAGTTAGCCTCTCTTTATTTTTTCTAATAAAAATAAATCAAGCCTAACTGTTTATTTTGTCATTTGTAGGTTGATTTGTACATTCAAATTCTTCTTCAATTGAATCAATATGATAACAAATTCTTTTTTTCTCATTTTAAATTGATTCAAGTAAGGAAATTTGAAAAAAAAATTCTGGATAGTTAATAATACTATTAAAATAAATTAGATTTTTTATATTATGTTAGATATAATTTATAAAAAATTTTAAATAATTTTGTAATCTATTTTTAATAGAAATTATAATTCTAACTGTCTAAGTTTAATATAATTTTATTTGAAGATTTATGAAAAAAAATTAATTAATTAATTTTAATATGATTACAATTAAAATATATATAATAAATAAATAAACTAAAAAATAATTATATGAATCATAGTAAATTTGCTCATTTCACAATGTAAGAATTATATTGAGGACAAAACATTATTTTACTATTGAAATTTTGGTCCATTTTCTTTTGTAATTATAATTGTGTATTTTATTAAAAAAATAGTCTCAAGTTTTTAAATTTTTTTAAATGACTAAAAAAGTTAAAAGTAAATATAAACATTTTTTTTAAATCTAGAAATAATAAGAATATGTTGTCATTTAGATAAAAATGCCTGCATAATATGTTGTCACTCAGATAAAAAACAGTAAGAAGTATAATTGAGCTGAAATGTTTGATTGTGCATATAATCTTATCGTTGGATCATCCAAATTTACTTAAGTCAAATTCACATCTAAAATAACGATGAATACATAGAAGCCGGTTGGAAAGTAAGTCATATGATCTTTTTTTTATCTGATATATTATATATAAATATATTTTCTTGATATGTAAGTTTATAAGCACTTGTATGAGGGTTTCTGAGCTGGGTCATTACACTATGTGAAGTCATGCATGGTTTCAAAATATTCTTTTTATTTTTAAATTTGTGTATATTTAAATTCATAAAATTATATAGTTAATAATAAAAAGATATAACTTTAAAAAATAATAATAAAAATATATAGTGAAATTAATTATTTCTAAAATTATTTTGTTTTGGAAAATATTTTGCCTTTTATGAAAAAGACAATTATTTTATTTTACTTTTCTTATTTCATAAATATATAAACTTTATAATAGAAACACGTATACAAATCAATACATTTGCTTATTCCATAAATATATAAACTTTATAATAGAAACACGTACACACATCAATACATTTTAAAAATAAAAGTTATAAAACTACTTTTTGGTTTGCTATTCGATTAGGTTACTAGAAAGACATTAGTGGTCTTTCTATTTGGTACCATCCTAAATATTATAATTCTAAATAATTTTAAAATATTTATTAAATTGAATAATATAATATTTTTACGAATGAACTAATTATTAACAAAGAATAATTGGTTTTATTATTATTAAAAAATAAAATAATATTCAACAACTTATTATTAAAAATCAGTAAGAAGAAGCAAAAAAATTAAGCAGTGCAGGAAAATAATAATATGCAAAAAATTGAAGAATAAAAAGAAATGGACCTGGCTTGTAGTTGTAAGAGGAGTACTCCCCTGGTTGCACTCCAGAATGTAGCAAAAAGAAGAAGAATAAGTAATATTAGTGGATATAGTAATAGTAGTAGTAATAGCAGCAGTAGTAGTAGTATTAGTAATAACTATAATAGCAGTAGCAGCAGTAGCAGTAATTACAGGAGCAATAGTAGTAACAACATCAACAATAGTAGTAGTAGTAGTAATAACAGCAGTAGTAGTAGTAATAACAGTAGTAGTAGTAACAGCAGCAGTAGTAGTAGTAGCAGCAGTACTTGCATTAGCAGTAGCAGCAGCAGCATGTTAGCAGTAATAACAATAGCAACAGTAGTAATAGTAGCAATAGTAGGAACAACAGTAGTAGTAGTAGTAGTAGTAGTAGTAGTAATAGTATCTATAAATACCCGTGTACTTGAAGGCTTTTAGCATCAACCACAAATCAAAACTTGAATTTCTCAATAAGTCTCTCTTACTCCTTCCTCCCATATTTCAACAAAGTATTATATCCAGGTAACATATCTCTTCATTTTCTCTAACAAAAACAAATCAAGGCTAATTGATCATTTTGTCATTTGTAGGTTTATTTGTACATTCAAAATTATTTTTCAATTGAATTAATATAATAACAAAACTTTTTTTTCCTCATTTAAATTTATTAATTAATTTAAATAAGAAAATCTGAAATTTTTTTTGATAATTATTAATACTATTAAAATAAACTAGTACCTATAAATATCCATGTACTTGAAAGCTTTCGACATCAACCACAAATTAAAGCTTGAGTTTCTCAATTACTCTCTCTTATTTCTTCCTCTCATATTTTAACAAATTATTATATTCAGCTAGCCTATCTTAAAAAGAAATGTTGGATAGTTAATAATACTATTAAAATAAGCTAATTTTTTTATGTTGTGTTACATATAATTTTATTAACAATTTTAAATAATTTTGTAATTTAATTTTAATCAAAATTATAGTTCCAATTGTCTAAATTTAACATAATTTTATTTGAAAATTAATGAAAAAAATTAATTAATTTTAGTATGATTAAAATAAATAAATAAACTAAAAAATAATTATATGAATCATAGTAAATCTGCTCATTTCACAATGTAAGAATTATATTGAGGATAAAACATTATTTTACTGTTTAAATTTTGATCCATTTTCTTTTATAATTATAATTGTGTATTTTATTAAAAAAATAGTTTTAAGTTTTTAAATTTTTTTAAATGACTAAAACAGTTAAAAGTAAATATAAGAATTTGATGTAGGCAACAATATTTTTTAGAAAATTAATTTAAATAATTAATATAATTTACTATAGTTTACTCTCACGAAGAGTTATCGGGACACCACTATCAACATAGATACAATTACGGTAACAATGATCACATTTTTACCTGATCACATAGCAAATACAATGCATAGTAAAAATAATCATATTTGTATTAGATCACACAACAAATACAATGCATAATAACATTAATCACATATGTACTAGAACACATAACAAGTACAATTCACAATAATAGCATCACATTTGTACAAAATCACACAGTAGATACAATTCACAATAATAACATCACATTTGTATAAGATCACATAGTAGCTACAATGCACAATAACATTATTCTCATATGCAATAATCATACAAGAGGAAAAGTGTACAATAACCATATCGTCCATGTAATAGAGTTCACTATCACTTAGATAGATCAGATTTTGATCATATACACACCCTCACACACTTGATATTTGACTAAACAGTTAGATGTATCACACAGTTTCGTGCTATTTAAAATTTTTCTTATATTGACACAAATTTTCACTCAGTAGTCTTTATTAAATTTATCTAAAGTTTACTACTATGTTTTGACTTTGTGAATGTATCTTCTTACTCTTATTTTATTTGAATTTTAGTGATTTTTCCTCTAACATTTTGACCTTACGAAAAGTCTTAATCTCTGTATTTTCAATTAAGTTTTTCCCATGTACTCTCCTTAAGCATTGTAAATTTTCTTTACTTTGTCTAATAGTTATTCACGTATTTTCTTTGTAATTTTTACGATAAAATCCAATTTAAATTTATAAAATCACTCTAACTAATATTTATCAGACATACAGGGTCTGTTTTTTTATTCGATTATAAGTATTTATAACATTTTTTCGCTTTTTTTTTCTTGGTGTATTAATACCCTTATAAAGCCCTTTATAGATTTTTATATTCAGTCCATTAACAAACTTCATAATTAAATGTAGTATTCCCCTGCGCCACAAGCCCAAACCCACCAGTGCTTTTTATTTGACCTATTGCAAGTTCTTAACCACCTAGCTCATCCTTTAACTAGGCCGATAGCCCAAACTCCCTATTAAACATACCCTTTTCTTTATTATTATTATTATGTACATTTTTTTCTTTTATTTTATTTCATAAGTTACATACTTTGGTTTTTTCCCACTAATAATTTTGGAGTATTTTTTTTTAGTTCAACCCATTTTCTATTCTGGGTTTTACTCCTTTTACGTATACAAGTATTTGTACGCATATATAATATTTTCATGCATACAGTCACGCACACACACTTATATAGCTATATATATATGTATTGATTATATGTATATTTATGAACCAACACACACTTAGTATATATATATGCAGAAAATGCACATATAGAATGTATACATATACTCACAGATGCTTATATGTACATATATATTTACATAAAGCACACGCGCGCACATACAGTATATATGTACTGACATACAGAGATAGATACATATATATAAGCATATATGTAAATATTTGTTTTCGACTTCAAACCTTTCTTTACATGTACCCTCAGCTCGCTTCTCCGTTTTCATCCATCAAATGAAAATAAATTTGAAGCTAAAAAAATAGAATTTAAAAGAAAAATAAAAACAAGTGAATAGTCTCCGTCGGGTTGAATCCTGTATAAAATTTCTTATTAAAAAAACCCACTAGTTAGATTTAATTTTAAAGACTTTTAATAGCAACTTGCACCTTCACCTGAATTTAAACTTCGTTGTGGTGTGTGTGTGGCCTATGTTGGCTGTGTGATGCGGAACAACTGACCCATGCTCAGTCAGCAGAGTGGACCGAATATCAGAGGGTTCGAATGGAAGTGAATCTCCTAAATGCATGTGATAAATGAGGTCGGAGATGTAGTCAAGAAAGAGAAGGCTCCAAAGGGCTTGATTCGATGTGTAAAGTGCAAGCTCTGTATATGTGCGTGCGTTACATTCTGGTGTGACTAATGCAATAGGGAGTTGGGTTGGTGGAGTTGAGTGTAAAATCTACTGGGAAAGAAATTAAAGAAAAACATATATAAAAGAGGTGTAATGATGAGAATGAAAATTGGAAATATAATTAGGTAAGTTTAGTGGTTGTGTTGAATGATCTTAGTGATATGTATGTCCTGTTATAATGTTCTAACTTGCTAGAAAAATTGCTGTATATATCTAAATTCCAGAATGGATGAAACAAAATAGTACATGTAAATGAGCATAGTTCTGCAGAATGGGTAAAGAGGTAAGTAATTTAATTGTGGATCATTTTGTTAAACTTGTAAAATCTAATTCATAATTGAATGTCTTAAAAGTGTTTTGAAGAAACTTGCAGGATGAGGATATGTAAATTCCCAACAATTGAATAGTGACCCTCGAAGTATGTTGGAAAGATTTAATAGAAACAAAATTTAAAAATACTATAAAAGGTTAAAAGAAAGGACTAAATCTCAAAGGTTTTGAAAAAAGAGAAGCAATATGGAGATGATATAGGGGCTAGGTGATAAGGATTTTAAAGAAAGAAGGGAAATTTGGGAATTTTTTTTAAAAAGAGATATGAAACCAACGATGCAAATCTACCCTTGACATCGAATAGTCCTCACAACCCTTATAACAACTTCTTCTTCTCAGCCATTTGGAACGGGGGGGGGAGGGGGGAACCCAAACAAAAGAGGGAGAGTCGCGAGAGAGAGATAGTGAGATCGACTTAGAGGAGAGCAAGCCAAACGATTACGAGATTCTAGAGAGAAAGTAAGATCTTAAAATAGCTAGTCTGATTAACAGAAGGATGGGCAGAAAGAGTACGAACATCTAAAAAGGAACCGATGGCATTGCGTTACTCGCCAAAGAGGACTTGAGAGAGAATGGACATTGCAAGTAAAAATCCACGCGCTGAGAGGAGGTAAGACAAATTTGGGTTTCGAACACCAAAATTGAGATTCATATTTTTAAATTCCTTCTTTCAGAGGATGTATGCATGATTGGGGTTAAAAAAAAGGAAAGATATTTGAACTTTTAGTAGAATGTTAGATCGTGCATCATAAAAGGTTAAACCCAAAAGTGTATATAGATATGTGATGATACAGTAATAGGGTGAAAGGGTTTTCATGATAGAAGGCTGACATTTTGGAGAAAATCAATTAAAGTCTTAAAAACCAGAAAATAGGATAAATGGCTAAAATTAACTCTGAAGAATAAATCAGATTTGCTAAAGAGAGAGAGATAGCTGAATGTAAATTAATTTAAGAATAAAAAAATGAAAAAGTATGAATGAACACTGGAGAAAGAAAATAGATTGAAATCAGGGCCTGTTATGAGGGAGAGCTGAGGGGAGGAAACAATAGAACATTAGTTTTGTTTGCAATGATTTAGAAACAGAATTTTGAATAAATGATAGGGGTTTGAGGGAGAGAACAGATGGAGAGATATGGGAATAAATAGAAATGGTTACAAGACAGATAAAGGGAAAGGAATTAGACGGCCTTCTAGGGGACTATGGTGTTAAACCAAAAACCTTCCTAAGGAAACATGGGGTCACTGTTTCTAGTGTATGGATCAACTTTGTGTGGGTGTGTCGCCAGTTGGTGGGCAGAAAGTGTGTGAAAATGGTGTACCTTATCTACTGTATTATTAACAATTGTGTATTGCATTTGTAAGTTGTATGTTGTGTTAATAGTTGTGTTTGTACAAGTGGCCAAATATGGGTTGGATTTTACATCTTTTGCTTGTCACATTATCTACTGATTTTCTTTACTATGTAATGCATTAACCTACTGTACATTATTAAATGTGTTGCGTAAGTGGATGGCCAACTCGTTGTCGGAATGGGTGTGACATTGGGATATTGAATATGTTACTGTTTATTTATTAAATTGGACAAACCGTCTACAAAACTAAATGTCGTGATGGGTTGTGTGAGTGGCCGGACAACGATCATCTAAATATGTGTTTGACATTCAATATAAAATTATGAAAAACACCAAAGGATTGCAGGTATGTAAAAATAGAATGTGCGTGGAGTGGTTGTTGATATTATCGTTTGGCTACTATGTGAGCATGCAGATTGGAGGTAGATTGGTATGGAATTATCGAGGAGAATAAAATGAGCACTTAAGGACTATGAGTGGAAACAAATAAGCTGAATATAAGTTGAAGGGTGAGGAAAAATACCCTAAAATAGGTAAACCATAATGTGAAATATGGAACTGCAAATGGTAAGGTTAATAACCGAGGATATGTAGCAGACGGTTATTGTGTTGGGAGGGTGTTTTAACCTTCAAATGAGTGGCTGAAAGGGGTGGCTAGGTAGACTAAGGATGAGGTAACATATGGGTTATGAAATAAGAGCTGCCATGGTAATTACGTTGAAATTCAAGGGAAATTTAGGCAGTAGTGTGCTGGGAACCATATAAGCAGAGGGATAAATGGGCTATTTGAGTGGGAGAGTGATGACAAAGAGTAAAGAGACTATTGGGACAAGTTAGGGAAGTGCATAACGAGCTATTTGTACCTATGAGTTTTAGGGAGAATCTAAGATATCTAGAATTTTCCTTTATAGGGAAAAAGGGGACTGTCTGGAGTGAGAGAGAAAGTTGAGGACGACTCCAGTTTAGGAATTTTATTAATTTCAATACATTATTTAAATTTAAATTTGACTTCATGGGCATGGGTAGGCTCATTTCTGTTTATTACAGATGGAGTGAAGTAGGAATCAAGATAAGATTCACCACCAGCGGAATCCAATACATAGGGGATACAAGAAGAGAATAAACGAGATTTATGCCATTATACTCATACAAACATAATAGCTAAAATTAACACACATGTATAAGAATATTTTTTGTCATTCACTGTGGTATAGCGTATGTTGATAGGAAGCTAAGGAACATTTTGACTGTGTTGAATTAGATGATGATGAATTTGAGAAGTGTGTATTATTGGTAATTTAAAATAGGATGCCTCAACTATTATAGGTTGCGGGGTGTTACAGGATAAGAGGAAATTATAGGTAAGTGATTTGAGTTTAGGAAAACACCCACCAGGGTGAATGAGTTACAGCACTGTAATGCAGATTCTGATTGCTTGAGGTGCTGATCTGGGCTTACTGAGTGATTTATGATCATCATGTTATTTAATGTTGTTTTTTCAAATCAAATAAAATAGGAGGGTGATCTCGATACAGTCAACCTAGTTCTTGAAGCATGGAGGAAACAAGAAAAGGGAAAACTAAAGCTATATAGGAGTGAGATTAAATAGAGGTTCATACAGCGAATAGGAATACAAGAACAATGCTTATGAAAAAGAGAAGAAAAAAAAAATAGCAAGAGGCAGTTGGATAGATAAAGAAAATTTATACATTCAGTTGGTAGGATTTTAGAACTATATGAATGTATGAACACATATTTTAGATCTTCTCAAATTTTTTTATCTGATATATATATTTTCTTGATATGGAAGTTTATGAGCACTTGTATGTGGGTTTTCAGAAATAATTAATTTCACTATATCTTTTAATTAATTTATGCCTCCTCATCTTTCCCGACCGAGGTAAACATGCCTCTATTTTTTTTCCCTATAATAGTTATCTTTTGTGGTCTCCTAGAACGACGTCGTTTTAGTCTCTTACATAGATGTTCATTCTCTGACCACTCACGCAACCCATCACAACATTCTGTTTTGTGGACGGTTTGTCCAGGTCAGTAAATAAGCAGTAGTATATTCAATATCCCAGTGTCACACTCATTCCGACCACAAGTTGAGCATCCACTTACACAACACATTTAATACCTACAGCAGGTTAATGCATTACACAGTAAAGAAAATCAGCAGATAATGTGACAAGGAAATGATGTGAAATCTAACCCATATTTGGCCACTCACATACACATAACTATTAACACAACATACAACATACAAATGCAATACATAATTGTTAATAATACAACAGATGAGGTATACCAATTTCACACTTTCCGGCTACCAACTGGCCACAAACCCACACAAAGTTTATCCACACACTAGAAATAGCAACCCATATTTCCGTAGGAAGGTTTTAGATTTAACACCATAGTCCCCTAGAAGGCTGTCCAATTCCTCTCCCTTTTTCTGCCTTGTAACCCTTTCCATTTATTCCCATATCTCTCCATCCATTCTCTCCCTCAAACACCTATCACTTATTCAAATTTTCATTTCTAAGTCTTTGCAAAAAAAACCTACATTCTATTGTTTCCTCCCCTTGAATCTCCCTCAAAATAGTCCCCAATTTCCCACCTATTTTCTGTCTCCAATGTTCATTCATACTTTTCCATTTTTTTATTTTTAAATTAATTTACTTTTAGCCATTCATCCTATATTCTAGTTTTTAGGACCCTAATTGATTTTCTCCAAAATGTCAGCCTTTTATCATGAAAACCTTTTTAGTAAACTATATTGTGTTAGAGTCGATGCATGAAGTGTGTTGTTCTGTGACTGTAAGCGTAAACCATACTATATTATTGTATATCGTGTTGATGTTACTATAGTATATTGTGAAAACAATGAGTGTGCATTGTCAGTGTAAATAGAGAAAAAAAAACTATAGTCGTAATTGTAACCATTTAACAATACTATTAGCTATGACCACTACAAATGAAAGATTGAAGAAGTATGAGAGTAAAGGAAAAAAGAGAATAGAGGTATTCAATTATTAGTCTTGGAGATTATGGTATTAAATTATTTTTATTCAGCATGTGTAGTTCATTTATTCCCATTTTTCAGAGCACGAAAACTAAGAAAAAACTCAAGATTAACCGAAATAATGAGATCCATAGGGTGTGGAGGATATATTTAACATCAGTTAGTGTCAACTTATTTTTTCAAACTCTAAACCATTATCTAGCTTTTTAAAAGTGTTAACATATCATTTTACGGGCTAACTATTTTAAATTTCACTAATGTTGTAAGGGAAGAAGTCATAGATAGTTAATTTTTCTGCATTTCATGTTAATTCCAGTTAGCATAAATTTGTGGTTGATATGCATGGATACTCCTGACTCCATCTAGAGTATGGGTCATTTTAGTATATGTTACTATGAATACATATATTTATATGGGCGTAGTTACATGTACAAAAAAAAATTTAAGTATATAAATCTGTGTGCTGTGGATATATATATAAGCATATGTATGTACATATGGAAAAATAAAGGAAATGAAGGAAATAACCAACAATTGAATACGAAAAATGATTTTGAAATTTAAATCACAAGCTTAGTGATTTAAAATAAATTAAAGTCCAGAACTTGGTAGACCAAGAGAAACACATAGGTAAGTAGAAGTCTGCCATTAAACTTGTTTAAACACTTATAAAATTAATCAAAAAAGAAGGTCATAAGAACAATAAATTGAAAATAAAAGAATAGTAAAATAATAATAATACCTTAATAAAGCAAATGGAGAACCAAAGTAAGTACATTTAGAAATTACATGAATAAAATAAATAGACAATTAAATTATGAATCATTGACCAAAGTGGTAAAGTGATATGATAACAAAATTTTTGGAATAACAAATGAAATTAGAATAAAAAAAGATATTAAGTTAAATTACAAGTAAAAGAAACACTAATTAAAAAAATGAAAAAAGAACCAAATTGTAACACCCCAAGTGTATTATTATTATTATTATTTTTTCAATTTATTTTATTTATTTATTTTGTAATTATTGCAATTTTATTTGATTTTTTATTTAATTTAATTTAATTTGATTTAATTTAATGAAAATAAAAATAATAATAATGATAAAATTGGGTAAAAATATTATTTGGATTTAATTGAAATTGATTTTGGAAAAAAGGGGTGAAAATTTGGATTCTGGGGGTGTTTTTAAAAAGAAAAACAGAAACCGGGGGTCAAAACACAATTTAGAAAAGTTGTGCCACGTCAGTACCACGTCAGCAGCCACGTCAGCGGCCCGGTCGCAGCCCCGGCCAACCAGGACGCGCCGCGTGGCAAGGAAACGCTGACCAGGGGACGAGCCACGTGGGCGATCCGCGTGCGCGCGATTGGATGGCCCAGATCCGTTCCCGCGCGCACGGACGACCCAGATCAAACGTGCACACAGACGGCCCAGATTCACGCGCACGGACGGTCCAGATTCAATCAGGCACGGACGGCCTAGATTGTATCTTGATGGACGGCCCAGATTTAATCCCAATTAAATCACGATCGAACGGTCCAGATTTAATCTTGATGGACGGTTAAAATTAAAAGGCAAAGGGTATAAATACCCCCACCCACACCTGACCAAAGAAGCCCTAGCCACCAGTGCTCGCCGGAGAAGAAAAACCAGACGCCGGAGGAGCCGGCTGCCGCCACCCGCCGCCGCACCGGGGAAGTTTCTGAACGTTGATCGAGGTAAATTTTCTCTCCCTTGCTCGTTTTTCGACGCTGAGTCCGCCTATGGCCAAACCGGAGCCAAACGGCCGAAAAACCCAGTCAAAACCCAGCGGCACTGCCGCTCCCCTCCTCGGTTTTTGCCTCTGATGAGGCCCTTCCCGGCCTCCGTTTGATGCAAATTTTATACCACTGTGATCACCGTTCTTTTCTCTACAGGTTAATCGGAGCCAAACATCAAAACGCGACTCACGCCGGAGGAGCTGCCGCACCCGAGAGCACCACTGTCGGTAAGTTTCAGTTTTTTGTGATTTTTTGGCCCACCGAGGGTCCTAGGGTTGTTCTATCGCAGGGTCCGATGCAAGCGTGGCCTAATTCGGCCAAAAACGGCCAACCTGAGGCGAATCGTCGTCGCCGTGCCGGAATTGCGATATTGGCCGAAAGGGGCCCTAGGTCTAATTTGGAATTTTTTGGGGCACGTGCAGGTACGAGTAGTGCGTTTCAGTTTTCTGGGAAAAATTTAGGGAAAATTAAGGACAGCCTGTAGGCGCACTGTAGAGCCGTATTCAGACCCCAAAACAAGTAAGGACCCCTCACCCTATTTCCTATCACGGTATTAAAGCTAAATAAATAATTAAACTGTACTGTGTGACTTTATAGATGTATAATTGATTAAGGTTGCCAATGGAGCCCGAGTCTGATACTGTGTTGGTCTGTTATTATTAGATTTAATTTTCAGTATTAAATGCAGCATGATGTTTGATGTAATTATATTATGGCCTCGTATGCATGAATCATGGTTTCCTTATTATGGTTGTTATTATGCTTAACCCGATACTGTGTTGTCTTGTTTGGTGTCCATTACTGGTTTACATGTTGTGTGTGTTTGGATGATTGAAACCAAGAGAAAGGCCAAAAAGGTTAATGTAATTGATAAGTGGATAATGTGGACAGCCTGACTAGATATCCTGGGAGATGGTGGACGGACCGGGTTCGTAGGGAACCCTACCGGGAACGCGGTCTCTCATACCGGACGGGTTATGGAGACCTTATGTGTTTTGGCACCCATACCAGACGAGGTATGGAGACGGCCCGTTTTACCCTTATACTGGACGGGGTATTGAGGTTCATGGTTTTGGCGCCCATACCGGACGGGGTATGGGGACAGCCCTGGAATCAGGTTATAAATGTTAAGGGTTCACGGGTAGCGGGACCCCTATGGATCCCCATGGATACTAGTAGGCTGGTAAATGAGGAAAATATGTTGTTTAATGATTGAAATGCAAAGGCGTGGTAAGTATTATGTTTTACAGTTCATATGATTTCATGATGATGATAATGTTATTGCTTTCATATGTTGTTTTATGGATCTCACCGAGGTAAGTGGACAGTAAAGGATTTTATTATTGATAAAATAATTTGTTATAAATTATGCTCCATTGGTCTTTTTGTGTTTTCTACTCACTTTTACCTCCGTGGCGGTGAGATAGTGTGATTTCTTTACTGGGCTGGTGTAGCTCATTCCTTATTTAACAATTTTAGATCAGGAAGACATTGCTCCCGAGCCCGTTCCGCAGGAAGACGGCGAAGGGGACGCCTAAAGACTCCGTAGTTATATTTATAGTTCTTATTTTCGAGTATCTCTTTTAGTTAGTTTGTTCTTTTATATTTTGAGCACGTTTTTGGTCTTTGTGTAAGGGATGTTAATCAAAATTTTTATTACGCTTCCGCATTTGACATTTTTAATACACATATTTCATTCTAAATTTCTGGGGTCGTTATACAAATAAGCAATAAAATTGGAATAATATAAATAAGTTAAAGAATATTACAATAGTGGATAAGAAAATTTGAAATAACAACAAATAAAAATAAAAGAATTACTGAAAAACTATGAAACTTGTTTAGTATGCATTAGAGAAGGACGGTGCGTGTGTAGCCATTTTTGGTAACTGATGTGCCTTAGTCAGACAAGGCTGCAAAGACCCATACTGAACATGTTTTAGAAAGAGTTCAGTGATACCCATTACTGCAGGTGGAATGGGGATTTGAGTGTTAAGTGATTAGTATTTTCTATCCATCTTGTAGAAAGAATCCTTAATGCCCTCAATGGTACCGGTAAAAACAACATCATCAGATGAAACTCTTTAATAAATAAAAATAAATGTCAACGGAAATGTTAGGAGTGTATAGTGGATGAAGAAATCGATCTCATTATGAGTATTCCAATAAGCCTGAGAAGCAAGGCTGACAAATGTATTTGGAGTCACTCGAAGGATGGAAAATACATCGTAAAATTAACATACTAGCATTTGGTGGGTTTCCATGGATACCATGCACAACGATCATTTAACATGTGGAACTATTTGTGGCAGTCAGAAGTCCCCCCCAAATTTAAGAATTTCACATGGAGATTGTTGAATAATATCCCCCTGGTAAAATCTAAACTGCAGGAGAAAGGGATTGGAATTGTGAACGTGCACCCTAGATATGACAAGGAGGAAACCACCGAGTATGTCTTATTTGATTGTGAAAATGCCAGGGCTTGCTGGCAAAAATTGGGTATACACTTCCAGGCAAGATAGACCAACGAAGTATTCAGATGGATGGAACATCAAGCTAAAAAAATGGTGAAGCGAGAGTTAACGGAGATACTTTGCTACTTATGGCACCTCTAACTTGAGCGAAATGAATTTCTGTGGACTTGAAGGTAGACCTCCATCTTTTTAGCGAGGAATTTTTTGTATGAACAGAGACAGACACATTAAGTTATAGACATAGGTAAGGTACAACTCTCACGCACCAAGTCAAGGTCCCTGCTGTGGGAAGCTCCATCGCCTGGGATCTGGAAATGCAATATGGATGGTATAATTTTTGATACAGGTTATAAGGTAGGATAGGGAGCAGTCGTTCGAGACTTGGCAGAAAGAGTATTGACGGTTTTCTCTGACAGGTTATGAGGGTGTCGATCTCCCTATCTAACTAAACTACTTGGCTACCGTAATTCACTACAATATATAATCTCCAATATCACTTAGTCAAGCACTGTCGAAGTAGACAGACACATGGTCAAAAATGCTTTGACGACCAATGGGGAAGATTGTTCTAAGTTCGAATTTATTATCGAAGATTGTAGGACTCTGCTGGCACTTTGAGCTAATGTATCCATAAGTTGGGTTCGAAGACAAGGCAACGATATCCCGTATCATTGCGCCGATTGTTGGTTCCCATTCTTATTTGTATTTTTGGGAGAGTTTACCTCCCAATATTGCTGTAATGTTTTCCTAACTCTTAATGAATTGATTACTTAAAGAAAATGAAGACACTAGACTTTTTATTATTAATGAATTAATCTTATTTGATATATATATATGTATATATATAGTTAGTGAAGTGCGCACTACACTACGTCACATCATCAAGTAATATTGATTTTTATGCAATTAATTAAAAGATGCATTTAATTCATTAATTAGATGAATATATGTGTCATTTCATGAAGTAAAGTGATATGAAATGAATATATATATATAAGAATATACATTTTTATTAATAGATAAAAAAATTGAATGTAAATAAGAATATACATATTCTTATATGTATGAATATAAGAATATAAAATGAAAGAAATCAAACTAAAATTATAGCAACATTGGTTGTCAGTCTGTAATATAATTGATCGGACTAGATCCAGTCATACCATAAAAATGTTCAATTTAATGTTTTACAAAATTTGGATTTTTCCAGCATAAAAATTTTCTATTCTCATATTTAATTTACTTGCTTTATGCTTGCTTTGCTTATTTCTTAATGATATTAATGAAATTCAAAAAAACATAATTATCTAGTACATCTCACCAAAACATAAAACAAAGGATGGGATAGAGGCTTGGGAAATATACTTTACCATATTTATTTCTTCCTACACACCTCAATGTTATATGTATATACATAAAACAAATATGTATATTATACATATAACATTTAAAAATTTCTTTTAAGAGAAAAGATAATACATTATCAAGTAATTTAAAGAAAGATTAATTTCATTTTAACTTTCCAAGACCACCATAAAAAAATGCAAGAGCAAACTCTTTAGATCTCCCTAAATTCAAAGCATAATTTTGATATCCTTTGTGTCCACAAATCAATAAGACAATGATTAGTTTCATCAACAATTCTAACTTTATAATATTTTGCATTTGTTCCATTAGTGAGGCCCAATGGAAATAAGATTCAATTAAAGAAGATTTTTAATGTACAAATAAACCAACAAATTGCAAAATGATCAACTAGGCTTGATTTATGTTTGTTAGAAAAAATGAATAGACATGCTAGCTAGATATAATAATTTGTTGAAATATGAGATGAAGAAGTAAGAGAGACTAATCGAGAAACTCAAGTTTTAATTTGTTGTTGATGTTAAAAACTTTCTAGTACATGAGTATTTATAGGTACTAGTACTACTACTTCAACTACTATTAATGCTACTACTACTATTAATACTACTGCTATTGCTATTATTACTGTTACTTCTACTACTGTTACTACTGCTACTACTGCTATTACCACTATTACTACTACTACCACTACTGCTAATACTACTACTGCTACTACTGCTACTGTCGCTGCTACTACTACTACTATTACTGCTGCATTATATGTAACATTATAAAAAATTTAGTTTATTTTAATAGTATTATTAATTATAAAGTATTTTTTTTAGGTTTCCTTACTTGAATTAATTAATTAATTTAAATAAAGAAAAAAAAGTTTTGTTGCCAAATTAATTCAATTGAAGAGAATTTGATTGTACAAATCAACCTACAAATGATAAAATGAACAATTAAGCTTGATTTGTTTTTATTTAAAAAAAAATGAAGAGATATGCTAGTTGAATATAATAATTTGATGAAATATGAGAGTAAGAAATAAGAGAGACTAATTGAAAAACTCAAGTTTTGGTTTATCGTTGATGCTAAAAGCTTTCAAGTACATGGGTATTTAGAGGTACTGCTACTACTACTAGTATTATTACTAATACTATTACTACTACTACTAATACTACTACTACTGCTACTACTGTTACTTCTATTGCAGCTACTACTGTTACAACAGGTATTACTGCTACAGCTGCCACTGCTGCTATTACTACTATTGTTATTATTTATACTACTGCTACTACTGTTACTTCTATTATAGTTACTATTGCTACTATTTCTACAACAGATATTATTGTTATAGCTACCACTGCTGCTATTACTACTACTGTTACTATTTCTGCTACTGCTGCTACTGTTACTTCTATTGTAGCTACTACTATTACTACTGCTACAGCCGCAACTGCTGCTATTTCTAGTACTGTTATTGCTACTCCTATTGTTACTACTACTGCTGCTAATACTATAATCACTATTGCTGCTACTGCTACTATTACTACTACTACTGCATTATATGTAACATAATAAAAAATTTAGTTATTTTAATAGTATTATTAACTATCTAGCATTTTTTTCAAATTTCCTTACTTGAATTAATTAATTAATTTAAATGAGAAAAAAAAAATTTTGTTGTCACATTAATTCAATTGAAGAAGATTTTGAATGTATAAATTAACCTATAAATAGAAAAATGATCAATTAATCTTCATTTGTTTTTGTTAGAAAAAATGAATAGATATGCTAGGTATAATTAATTAATTTAAATGAACGAAAAAAAGTTTTATTGTCATATTAATTCAATTAAAGAAGAATTTGAATGTAAAAATTAACCTACAAATGGTAAAATTATCAATTAAGGTTGATTTATTTTTATTAGAAAAAATGAAGAAATAAACTAGCTGAATATAATAATTTGTTGAAATATGAGAGCAAGAAGTAAGAGAGACTAATTGAGAAACTTAAGTTTTGATTTGTGGTTGATGCTAAAAGTCTTCAAGTACATGGGTATTTATAGGTACTACTACTACTACAAATGCTATTTCTACTACTAATACTACTGCTATTACTACTACTACTATTACTTCTATTGCTACTACTACTGCTCTTACTATTGCTACTATTACTGTTACTACTAATGCATTATATGTAATAAGATAAAAATATAGTTTATTTTAATAGCATTATTAATTATCCAACATTGTTTTCAAATTTACTTGCTTGAATTAATTAATTAATTAATTTAAATGAGGAAAAAAGTTTTGTTGTCATATTAATTGAATTGAAAAAGCTTTTAAATGTATAAATCAACCAATAAATGGCAAAATGATCAATTAGGCTTGATTTGTTTTTGTTAGAAAAAATGAAGAGATAGGCTAACTGAAAATAATAATTTGTTGAAATATGAAAGGAAGAAGTGAGAGAGACTAATTGATAAACTCAAGTTTTGATTTGTGGTTGTTACTAAAAGCCTTCAAGTATATGGATTTTTATAGGTACTAGTACTCCTTCTATTACTACTACTAATACTACTACTATTGCTATTATGAGTTAGTTATTATTGATAGTTTATAGAGGTTTCTTGGGTCTCTTGGTCTCTTGGGGTAAGTCCGTTCCATAGTTTTGATCATAACGATCTTTTTTTTGCAAATCAATTTTTTTTAGATAAGAGCTACAAAATAACGTATAAAATGAGAGGATACTCTAAAGTGATTCCCTCTTAAATAATAAGTTCAAAATTATCAAAGGTCTCTTCATCCGAAAGTACCAATAAACCACAAGAGAGGAACAAATTAAAGAGAGAATCCTGAAAAGTTACTTATGAAGTTTTAACTTGTAGGTTCAACCAAAATTTGTGGTTAAATTATTTCTTTGTAAACCTGATATATGTGAATCACTTGTAAGAGAAGAACTTATGAGCCTAATAGGAATAAGTTTAGAGATTGATGAGAGCCTTAGTTTAGGAAAATTGTTCTATCTAAGCTAATGAAAATATAGTAAGTAGTTTTTATATAAGCCATTGAAAATGTAGTTTTTTTGCTTTTATCTTAGCAATTGAAAAAGTGGTAAAAGACCATTTTCAAGAAAGAAAGTAAATCTAATATAACTCAACAACTCAAGAATGGTATCAATAATAACCTTATGTTTAAGCCATAATAGGGCATTTCTTTACCATTAATAATACCAAAAGTTCTAGAAAATTCATAAAACTAATTTTATTTATATTCAGAAATTGTTGTTCTCTCTCATCTCTTCTGATTAATTCCTCTCAAATAGGAGGACTTGGGCTTATGATTTATTTATATATCTTAAACATAAGTCATACGATCAGTTTCAATGAAGATCGAACCGTTGGATTGATCGAGGCTATTTTCGTCTTTGTATGTGCAAATATAACCCTTAGCCATTCAGTTTTGCCCCTTTGAACTGTGACATCTAATCTATGATTTCATTAATGGCTTTTTGGTCTTTTTACATTTTCTTAAATTTTGGCTGTTAGATCATTTCAGGCAGGATGCAATCTGGATCATCCATTTGACTTTTAGTCGTGAAAGGATTTAGGTTGTTCAATCAGATGGTATATGTGTGAATGGGGTTTTGGTTGTTCGATCTAGCCCACGAACGACAGGGGGTGAACTTTGCTTCAGACACTACTTATTTTTTCTTCCATGAAGAAAGGCTCTGATGCTTTTCCCCACCAATAGTCTTCTCTAGCTGTAGTAATTTTTCTATAACAAGGACCTTAATCACATTAGGAAAATAGCCCCAAAAAAAGATATAACCGTAAATGAACTTCAGTAAAATAGTCATTAAACCACTATTACGACAACTCTATCCACGGTAGGCAAGAACCTTGCCACTACGAACTCATATTTTTCCTATTTCTAGTGATTATCCTGTATATATGTATACATATATATAGACACACACACATGCTAGGCAGTCTTTATTATATAGTATATATGCGCTTCTGTGTGTGTGTGTGTGCATATATAAATATGACCATGTATATTTACGGACTTAGAATTTTCAAACCTAGTATTGAATGCCATCCGGAGATATCCTTATACTGAAAGACATGGTAATACAAATAAATGTGTTATATGCTGTGACGACTTTGCGCCTGGAGAAATTTTGCAAAGACTTCCTATTTGTGACCATACTTATCATTCTAGATGCATTAGTATATGGTTCTCAAGTGGCATTTACTCATGCCCAGTTTCTAGGGAAGAATATACTAATTACAAAACATAATTATCTATACATAAGGTTTTAAAGATATAGGAACTACCCGGAGTATGTATATATAATGTTTAGCCCACTCTAATATATTGTGTGTGTGATATATAAATGTATAATTATAAACCAAGCTTTCTTTTTATTATGTTCAAAATCAATTAGGTCTTGATTTTTTATTTAACTCAAACCCATTAAAAATGTTTAGTCCATTCTTATGTATTGTGGGTGTGATATATACTATGTAACTATATAATTATAAACATAGTTTTCTTTTTATTATGTCCAAAATCAAATAAGGTCCAAAATTTATTTAGCCCATTTTTTTTTTAATTATAAACTCAGCCTCAACCTAGTTAAACTAAGCAACATTCATTTTGTTGTCTTTATATTTGCTCCATTAAAAGAGAGAAAAAAAAAGTCACAGACAAGAGTTTTTTGGAGAATGGAGAGAGAGAGAGAGGGAAGGCCGAACAGGGAGGGACAGAGTTACAACAGCAAGAAGAAAGAGAGTGTGAGATTACAACTGGAGAGACATCATGCTAATTAAGACTTAAATTACTTCAAATTCTTATATATACTTTTAACTATTTTAGTCATTTAAAAGAATTTAAAAATCTGGGACTATTTTTTTAATAAAATACACAATTATAATTACAAAAAAAAGGATCAAAATTTGAACAGTAAAATAATGTTTTGTCCTTAATATAATTCTTACAGTGTGAAACAAGCAGATTTACTATGATTCATATAATTATTTTTTAGTTTGTTTTTTTATTATACATTCCATAATTATAATCATACTAAAACTAATTAATTAATTTTTTTATCAAATTTCAAATAAAATTATATTAACTTAGAAAATTGAAACTATAATTTCTATTAAAATTAAATTATAAAATTATTTAAAATATTTAATAAAATTATATATAACACAATACAAAAATATAGTTTATTTTAATAGTATTATTAATTGTAAATTAGGCATGTTCATCTACAAAGAAACTACAACCTTATTGTTGCAACACAAGAGGGGAATTTGGTGGCATTAACGTCAACCAAGAAAACAAACCATCTATACATACAAAAAACGTTTAAATATGAAAAGTAAAACTAACTCAAAAAAATTTACATGACAGATAATAAATAATGAGAAAGAGTTACCAAGGTAAAAGTAACATTTTGATTGAAAAGAAAACTTATTGGCTCTAGGACATTAGAAAACTTATGTTATATTCAAATCAAGTAAAACTTTTAGCTATTAAAGAAACATTCTTTATTATTGTTAATAGTCTAGTTGAAGGTGTTGGACTTTTTATGGTGGATAGTGTCTTTTGGGTTGCTGATGATGCATTTTTATGGAAGATCAATTCACCTAACAATAAAATTTAGTTAAGGACACTGGGAAATATAAATTTTATGAAAAGATAAAAGTCAATAGTATATAATGTTATAGTA